>CAUYQV010020035.1:0-14705 GCA_963574575.1 Galagoides demidoff | reverse complement strand
CTCATAGCAACCTCCAACTCCTGGGCTCAAGCGAGTCTCCTGCCTCCGCCTCCCAAGTAGCTGGGACCACAGGCGCCCACCACAATGCCTGGCCATTTTTTGGTTGCAGCCATCATTGTTGTTTGGCGGGCCCGGGCTGGGGATACGAACCCGCCACCTTAGGTGTACGTGGCTGGCGCCTTAGCTGATTGAGCCACAGGCGCCGCCAATGTTTCCTCATTTTTGAAGAATGTTTTCATTGTAAAGTATTTTCAGTAGGGAGTTTTGTTTTGTTTTAGACAAGTCTCACTTTGTCACCCTTGGTAGAGTGCTGTGGCATCATAAATCACAGCAATCTCAAACTCTTGGGCTTAAAGCGGTTCTCTTGCCTTAGCCTCCCAAGTAGCTAGGACTCCAGGCGCCCACCACAGCACCTGGCTATTTTTAGAGACAAGGTCTCACTCTGGCTCAGGCTGGTCTCAAACTTGTGAGCTCAGGCAATCCAGCCACCTAGGCCTCCCAAATTCTGGGATTACAGATGTGAGCCACCAAACCCTGCCCAGTAGGGAGTTTTTTTGTTGCTTAATTTTAGCACTTGATAAGTGCTATTGCATTGTCCTCCCACCCCAACTGTTTGTCTTTATTTCAGTTCAGTTGCTTCCAATTTGCTTCCATAGCATGAAAACTGTGATTTAAATCCAAATCTCCCTGACTTCAAAGTCTATGATCCTTTTCACCATGATACCTTCAGAATAAAGATTAGACTGACATCTTGCAAAGTTTCTTAGGGTATACTGACATATTATCTGATTAAATCCTCACAACAGCCAAGATGGTTAGTGTTAGTCTCTGTCTTGCATATTTTTGTTTCAGAGATGGGATCTTGATATGTTGCTAGGGCTGGCCTCAAACTCCTGAGTTCAAGTAGAACAACAACAAGGGCCAGGTGCGGTGGTGGCTCACACCTATAATCTTAGCATCTGGGAGGCCAAGGCAGGTAGACTGCCTGAGCTCACAGGTTCAAGATCAGCCTGAGCCAGAGTGAGACCTAGTCTCTAAAAATAGCAGGGTGTTGTGGCCAGCTCCTGTAGTCCCAGCTACAGGTGGCCACCACCTGGGTTGGCCTCAACTCTTGTAATCCTTACATTCTGGAAGCTGAAGCAGGTGGATTGCTTGAACTCACGAGTTTCAGACCAGCTTGAGCAAAAAGTGAGACCCCGTCTCTACTAAAAATAGAAAAAACTGAGGCAAGAGGATCACTTGAGCTTGAGCCCAAGAGTTGGAGGTTGCTGTGAGCCATGATACAACAGCACTCAAACTAGGGCAATTGCTTGAGACTCTGTCTCAAAAAAAAAAAGCAATTAAAAAAAAAAGTAACAAATTTTGGGGCGGCACCTGTGGCTCAAAGGAGTAGTTCAAACCCAGCCCCTGGCCAAAAACTGCAAAAAAGTTCCAATTCTTTTCTTTTTTTTCTTTTTTTTTTTTTTGAGACGGAGAGGCTATCCCCCTGGGTAGAGTGCCATGGCATCACAGCTCATAGCAACCTCCAACTCCTGGGTTCAAGCGAGTCTCCTGCCTCCACCTCCCAAGTAGCTGGGACCACAGGCGCCCGCCACAACGCCTGGCCATTTTTTGGTTGCAGCCATCATTGTTGTTTGGTGGGCCGGGCTGGGGATTCGAACCCGCCACCTTAGGTGTACGTGGCTGGTGCCTTAGCCGATTGAGCCACAGGCACTGAGCTGATCTCCCTATATTATAAGAAAAAATACTACCTTGATATTCAAGTGTGCAGGCTGGCAAAACAAACAGGTGTACTTCCCAGTGAGCTGCCTGCATTTTGACTTCCTGTTTGACCAGAAGTCAGGAGTCTATCTAGCTTGTCTTAGAATTCCACTTTGCTACTATAATAAAAGTTTTAGTGGGTCTCTTGGCCCTCTCAATCACATGATCACTAGTATTTCCTTGTCACCAGCAGCTCCTAACTCAACTCAAATAGAAACTTGCCTTTTGGCCAGGCACAGTGGCTCACACCTGTAATCTCAGCGTTCTGAGAGGCAAGGCAGGTGGATTGCTTGAACTCAGGAGTTCAAGACCAGGTTGAACAAGAGCAAGACCCTGTCTCTGTTAAAATAGAAAAACTAACCAGGCATTGTGGCAGGTGCCTGTAGTCTCAGCTACTCAGGAGGCTGAGACAAGAGGATTGGTTGAATCTAGGCGTTTGAAGTTGCTGTGAGATATGATACCATGGCACTCTAGTCTGGGGCAACAAAACAAACAAACAAAAATAAATAAATAAATAAAACTTGCCTTTAGTGAAAAAAAAGTAAATCCAGTGTGCTTTTCAGAGTTGAGCTAATAAAGCCAGTCATATGTAGATATATCACTGATCATGTATTAATTAGCCTTTCCAAGAATTTATTTCCCAAGTATATATTTACTTCCCCTAATTATATGTGTTTGTGTGTGTGTTTATGTATCAGTATTATTTGGGGGGAGTCATTTAGTACATTAGTAGATGACTAACTTTATCTCTGTTAGGTAATTATCAATTTTTAACACATTTTGTACATCATGGAAGACTCAGATCTCCTTACTAACAGATATTCATTCTGTGGACTTAAGATTTTAATATATGGTTAAACAAGTTTGATTCTAGTTAGATTGACTGTACCCTTCCCCAAGACAGGTCACAGGACTGATGAGAAGATTTGCCAATATACTGTCTGCATTTCAGAATTCTGATTCATCTAAAGTCTGTAACTTGTTTTGTCCAGCCATCCTATTTTCCAACCACCAGAAGAACATGAGGAATCCCTTGGTCTTCGTAAACCATGAGACTGTATAAGTGGTAGGAGACTTTCACATTCAGTTCACCTTGGAGGATCACAATAGATAGCAACACTTCTGTTTTAGTAGAAGAAGGGGAAGGAAATAAAGGTACAGTGAGATAAGTGAGATAAAGCTAAACTTTGGGGCAGATGCTATTAGTTGTTTCTTTCAGGGAGAAAGAGCTTAGAAAGCTTGAGGCTGTCTAAAGACAAGAGACCCCAATAATGGCTATAAGTCTGGAGCTGATTTTTTTCACAAAATAATTATGCTTACCACTATATGTTATAATCATTTTTTCCCTAGGAACAGATTTTTATTGTTTACTAATGTATCAAGTGACTATTCCTTCAGATGTGCCACCCTGCCTTTCTCTGGTGGTGATACACAGGGAGAGGGATTATGTGAGTTCTCCAATTGATCTTCTTCTGGCTTTCCTGGCCTTTAACCTTAGACCAAAAGCCCAGACTATTCCCACTCAGGTTTCTGTGTAACCCCATAAGCCTGGAAGCAATATGATTTACCCCCTAATCCCAGCCTAACCTAGGTCCAGAAAGGTTGCAGCCTACACCAGTGTTTGCCTCCTCTGCACTGTTGACATTTTAAGCCTGATATTTCATTGATCTTCCAGGCTTTCCTATGAGCTGTAAGACATTCAGCAGCATCACTGGCTTTTGCCCACAAATGTGAGTAGCATAGCACCCACCTTCCACCACTTATAACTGCTGAAAATGTCTCCAGACATTGACACATGTCCCATGGTTGGGGAGGGGAGCAAAATAACCACCAGGTTAATAATCATTGGCCTATGCTGATGGGAAGACAGCAGGGATTTGATGGAAACGTTTGGTGTGGGTCAGTGGGTCTTTTGTCCTCTCCACTCCAGATACTCCCTCCTGTGTCCAGATGTCAGTGTACATCCTGGATGTGGTGTGCCCAGAGCACTTAGCAGTGGCTGCAAGTGAGTTGCTGAAATGAGGCTGAGCCAAGGCCTGGGCTTTCTTGAGTGCTTGGCCCCTACCGATGCAACGTAAAGGGGCAGCTGCTGATAAACTCAAAGACAGGTTGAGTGGTCTTCTCTGATGATTTCCTCTGATGTTTCTCAGTAATAACTGCACACTCACAAAACTATGAAGTACTTTCCCAATGTGGCATTCCACAAACAATGATATTTCCACCCTCATTCCATTTTGTTTGTCATATTGTGTTATTGGTTAGGTAATATAGGGACATACCTAATTTAGAATGAGTTGGAAGCTTTTTCTGCATTATTTCCTCCAAAGTGTTTTATCACTACCTAACATGGTATGTATTTAAACTATTTGTGTTTGCTGATCACCTGCCTCTTGTTCCAAGAATGTAAGCTACCTGAGGGCATGGAAAGAAGTTAGTCTATTTATTCACTGTCATAGCCCCGATGTTTACACGGGTGCCTGATCTAAATTATATGCTCAATATTATCTGTTGAATATATGAATGAATGAACAATACATGTATGCTACTTAATTTATGCCTTGAACATAGTAAATAACTATGAGCTAGTAGAATTTTTAGTAAGAGTTTTATTAGTATAGCTAGAGCATAGAATATATGTGTGGAAGGGAAAAATCATTTTAAATAAGGGACTTATATATATGAGATATGATCTTCGAAAATGATAGCTAACATTTATTTAATGTATACTATAATCTCATTTAATATTGGAAACAACCACATGATACAGTTAATCTAGTGAGCACTTTGTGATGTATAAAATACAGCCCAAATGGTTAGGGTCACAAACTAAGTGGCTAAAATAGGATTTTAAACCCAGGAATTTGACTCCAGAGCCCCTGTGTTTAAACACTACATGTTTTATTGTCCTTGAAATGTAATTTGGGTACCAGTTTGAAAGACATATATTTGATGGGAGGGCATGAGAAAATGGAGAAACTGGTTTGAAAGTATACTTCATTGAGAAATTACACACTCATTCTTTTTAACAGCTAGTATCGACCAGGCTCTGTACTGAGCACAGATGAATAACACACTGATCCTCCTCCTCCTCACTCACACTTAAACCAGTAATACAACAAATGAATAAATTACAACGAACCATGGAATGAGCATTGTTCTAAACATACATGTGAGGCTCTATAGAAATTTTCATTATAGCAATTATTACCATTTGAGTTGATCTTATTCCTTTATTTATTATTTGCACACAGAAGCTTCCCACGTGTCAGTATACATCTTCAATGCTTAACGTACAGCTCCATCCATAGTGGGTGCTCAACAAAAAAGTTAAAATTGACACTATAAATAATGGCTATTCAAGATTCCTTCCAGCTTCCAGATTTGGTTGTCAAAGTAAGAAGAAACAAAGAGAGTAGGGAAGGTACGTTGGGCTAAGATTGGTCCAAATGTCTACTGCTATGGGTACATTAGCAAAGTACCCATTGGGAATCTTTGAGCAGAATAAGCTATTTTCCTCAAACAAGTAAAATATTAGAAAAATGTATACACTTTCAGAAGACATATGTTATTTTTGTTGTATATTAGCCTCTCTTTATGTCTAATTTAGCCCAATATTCATTATCTAAGCAACTCCAAACACTTGATGTGTAGTTTTTAGCGATATCTACAAAGTCATACCTACTTGACAGAATTAGGAAACGAAAGTTGCCATGGAGGTACATGAGATCACGTGGGAGCCGTCTCTGCAATTTAAATAAAAACGTGTGTTAGTGATAAATAGACACCTAGAGCCTTTGTCTGATGGAACTGGAATAAAATATGAACATTTTTTATGACAACCTCGGGGAAAGGAAGGTGGGGTTGATGATTTCACTGTGTTAGCAAATGGAAATGCACTGGAGTGATGACTAATGTTATTTTCTGTGTTCCTGGGAGATAACACAATTGCATTCCAGCGGCTTTTAATGAGTTTTCACTTGAGGTACAGTGGGTACATTTGCATGTCAACTAACAGAGACCGAAAATATATTTCATGTCAGCACTGTAGGAGGAGAAATTGTTTCTGTGCTGTACAAAGTAGAAAGAAAGTAGGTTCATGGACTGCCTTCTGCCTTAAAGGGAAATGACTGAGTTCATTTAGCCTATTCTTACATAATCTCCAAAGGAAGTGCTGATCCCGGTGGCTCCCAGTCTATAACAGTCTATTTGTGTTTCCTTAGGCTAACCTGAAGCTAAGAATATGACGGTAGAAACATGTTTCCTAAATTGTGGCAACAAAAATTGGCAGAAATTTTGGATTTATCGTCCAGCCTTGATATTTACTTAATCAAATGAAAATTTACAGGTTTTCCTTCAAATGATTGTTTTCAACGTCACCATGTACCTTTCTTCCTGAACATCTTTTCAGTTGCATTTGTGATTAAAGGGATATTTGCCCTCAGCTACAAAAGCTTAAAAAGAAGAGGACTATGGCTCTGTTAGAAGTAAACACTTAAGAAGTTTTAACTGCAAAATCAATAAGAAAAACTCAAAGATTTATTTGGTATTCTGTTAGTCTTTGCAATAGCTTCAGACATGATAAGTCCAAAACCTACTTTTGGAAAACTAATTTCTATAAAACTCTGTAAATAAAAGGCACATGGTCATCATAATTTTAATGTAAACATGGTATTTCTTAATACCCTCTGTCTTGTCAAAGAATTCAGAATAAGATGGTCTCTTTGATTTAATTTAAAAGGATTTACTTCTTCATATATCACAGGTGTTTTAGTTGCTGTTTCCTTCCACCTGTCTGATGATCTTAAATTGAAGTTTCCAAGGTCACTGCTAAAGTGAGACTCTGGTATAATATATCGTGAGAACATAGCTGCATCACCTTTGGCTCTCCTCAAACAGTAGACATGTTCAGCCATGCATTTCAGCAATATAGTCAACTGGTGTCAGATTTACACATTTGGCCCAAACAAGCAAGCAGTCCTTGGTTGAGATAATGAAAATATTTCTGAAAAAATATCATGATGATTTATTATAAACAGAATTTACATGTTACATTGTTCTGGGAGATTTCTCAATTCAAGGAACTATCTTTTTAAGTGCAGCATTATTTACTTGTTTGGTTAGCTGTTTAATTGTGGTTTGCATTTCAGGTCATTAGGTTTTCCCCAAACAAGGCTTTTATATACTGTTACAACTAGACTTCCATTCTCTAATTTATCATTCTTCTTGGTGAGTCTGTGATTCTGTTTAGCAATTATGTCAAAACTCTGACTGAATTCCTCCCACGCTTGTGCTTCTGAACCCTGATCCTTTATGAGATAAAACTCAATTCTTAAGCCCTTTTCACACACACCAGGCATTTCAAGTGACTGCTCAGTCCTCAGGCACTCCCCAGAAGTTTTTCCATGTCTCTTCATTTGCACAAACTTCCTTTTCTGCGTAGAGGCCCAGCTCAAATATTATCTCTTCAATGCAAACCTTTCTAACCAGCTATCCACCTGTACCTTGCATCAGGCAGTCGTAGTTGTTATTCCTGCTGATGTCTCTAAATACTTGCCACATGTCTCCAGTATTGCATGATAAGCTTTAAGTTGTTAACATATCTGCCTCCTTAGCCATGGTATATCCACCTGAAATGTGAGGCAGAAAATAATACTTAGCAGCCATCTTACTCCCTAACATGACTGGTTCACAACTAACACCCAGTAGGATCCGATTGACTGATAGACTGAGCGAATGAATGCTGCTCCATAACCCACTTTAATCCCAAATGTAGTTCCTAAGGGTAGGGTCAAGTGAAAAATAGACTTTAACGTGATGGTATGAGGAGGTGAGGCCTATAGGGTGGATTAGTTCATGAGGTTAGAGCCTTCATGAATAAGGTTAGTGCCCTTTAATAAAAGAGACCCCCAAAGAGCTGCTCTTCCCCTTCCACCAAGTGAGGATACTTCTACAAGGCACTCTCTGTGAGCCAGAAAATGGGCCTTCACCACATACTCAATCTTCTGGCACCTTTTTCTTTGACATCTTAGCCTCTAGAGATAGGGTCGATAAATTTCCTTTGTTTATTAACGACACAGTTTATGATATTCCGCTATAGCAACCTGAACAGACTAAGGCAACCATCAACCATTGCTTCCTCAAACAATGAATTATTGAGTGGAATTTGAAGTTATGCAATAGGTCCTCAAATCTGAAACTTCTTTAAGGGCAGACTAGATAGCATGAATGAATGCATCACTGGGTCTACATTATCTGGATATTCAACTTAATTAAAAAATAATCTGATATTAACTTAGAATTTTAGCTAAGTGTTGAAAGAAAAAAATCTGTAAGAAGTGTGAGAACTTCTTTTGAATAGTAGATTAGCTGCTGTGGCACAAGAAAGAGGACATTAGTTCTCTGAGGTCTTAAAAGGCAAAGTTAGGACATTTGGGGAGAAGATAAGGAGATAGATGTTGGTTCACAAAAGGCAACCTTTTCTCACAGACATGTCTGATCTAAGCATCACTCTGGATATTGCAAGCATACCCACCCCTCAAAAGGTATCAAGTGAGGCTGGATGACCACTTGGCAAGAGTGACCTAGAAGAGGTTCAAACACTAGAGCTTAAGTTGGGAAGGATGGCATTTCCTGGCCTCTCCCAGGCCTGGCAATATATGAGGCTATGACAAAGAACAAAATGAAAAGTGGCACCAATTGAACAGAAGTGAAGCGATTACATTTTACACTTGACCTCATGCAATTACAAAGAATGACTTTGAACAGGAACAGCTAGTTTTTCAGTTTCTCCAGCCTCTCAAGTGTCTAATGGCCAGAAGGTAAGGGCTATTACAATATCCACATCACTCTGGAGTTAAAAGAAACCTCTTAAAAAATGAGTCACCATGCTAAAGTTTTTTGCCTGAGAGCACAGCTCCTATTTGACAATTTTCTTCTTAATATCTTTTAAAAAATGGGACTTCATACGAGTTAGTTTAAAATTATATTATAGTAGGCAGTACACAAGAGCAAAAATACATAAGGAAAAACACTCTTTAAGTGAGTCAAGGCAGCATGAAATGAAGGGAATGATTTAGTAGAGAATGGGACTATTGTTTACTGCATACTTACTTTATGCCAGGCTAGGCATTCCACACACATGATGTAATTTTCATGTAACTCTGTGAGGTTAATAAACTTGACCGCATCTAATGAAAACATACACTCAAGGAATAAAAATATAGCTCATATTTATTACATTCTTATTTCCTAATAGACATTATTCTAAGGACTTTTCAGATATTATTTTTCATTCTCATGGAAACTGGGAAAAGAGGTAGATGCTTTGAATTATCCCATTTTACAGATAAAGAAACTAAGCTCCAGACAGATTTGGGACGTATTTAAATCAAGACATTATGACTCCGAAAAAATACACTGGAGCCAGTATTTAAATCCAGACAATATGACTCTCAAAAAACACATTGGACACTTAAAGCTGATGGATTCAGAGGTTTAAATACTGACATTTTAATGATCAATGCATATTTGGTGAGGGAGGTCCCAAAGTCATAAGTGAGTTAAAGTGGTGGATGGTACAAAGGCCTATACTGAAGGAAGGATACTTTCAAATTAATGTAATTACCCAAAGGCAAAGAGCAGAGACATGTTTGAATTTTTGAATACCTTACATCTGGGTGCAAAATGAACTTGAACTTGAACATTTCTGAAGACCACCTAAGACATTACAGTTTCTTTTTTCTGTCACCTTGAAATCCAGAGAAAACTATGGAAGGATACAGTATAAAGGGTAGATTTGAGGATAAAAAAGAGCCTGCAGTGAGGCCAGGTTCTTTTCTGCCCTAATGTAACTAATGTTGATATTAGGAGGCCCCTACTCCTTATCTTTGGTAGTGCAGGGATTGCTAATTGTAAGGAAAATCTCATTCTAAAAAAATCATGTTATCATGTTCTTACTCTCTTAAAAAACAGTTGTAAAGGAAAAAGCTCAAATAATAACCTAGATAAAGAAGCTGGCAGAATGGTTTGGTTTTATGAATTAAATGAAAAATTGTATGCAAAGTAATCCTTACAAAAAGCATGGCAGGAGATAACAGGCGAGAAAGGGGTTCTTAAGAAGCAGAGATGCACCATGTGCCAGTTAGCCAGGTGGGTTCTCCCTATAGGACACCATGGTTACATCCTTTGGGAGTGCAAGCTATCTTCAGTTAAACCACCTGAACCACACGGGATTCTTGCTCCAGTACTTTCTCTACTGAGAAATTAAGGGGACTTCAGTACAGTCAAGGCTCCAAGTAGAGCAGTTAAAATGATGAAGGTTCCCATGGCTGAAGTGTCGGGATTCAAGCGGAGCTTTGATGCCCTAGCTCTCAAACAGCAGGAACAGCTGGAGAAAGCAAATCGAAATTGCAGGAGCCTTGTTGAACTGCAAATAAGTAGGCTCCTAGGGACCAGAAAAGGGAAAGAAGGATAAGGCAAGCCACAAAATTGAGTGAGCTACCTCGTCATTATGATCAGAAATAGAAATGGATTGTGCTAGGTGGGGCTTTAACCTCAGGCTAAGCATTTCCATCTCTGGGCCTTGGTTTCATTATCAGTAAAATGATAATAACACCCCTCCTGTATAGGATTATTGTCAGGCACAAATGAAAATGTGTGTTAAAGCCCTTTAGAAACTGTAAAGTGTGTTAACATGCTAATGAAAACACTTGATCCTTGTGTTTTTGGTCTGCTGATTTTTTCCCATAATAATTAGCAGTCTTTTTTTTTCTGTTTTAGGTAATAATATTTACAGAAGAACTAAAATTAATTGTTTGGATTATTTTCTGAATGATTTGGTCCCCATAAATTCAGCAGGGGAGTGGTTAAGTATGTGGTTGGAGGATCACCCAGTAAAAGTTCTGTCCTTGAATTGCAGTAGAGGGTAAGAGAAAAGCTAAACCACAAAGCAGGCTGGGATACTCAGGTGGATGACCCTGCTGCCGACTGAGGAAATGAGGAATGTCAGTGAGGGAAGCCAGGAAATCCATGAAGGGCAGGAGGTAATGGGATGGGAGAAGGGGTTCTAAATTCTGTCTAGAATTTGTATATGGATCTGGTCAAACTAACCTAGAAGGGGAAAAGCTAAGGTCTGTGAGAAGCTATAGGTCAAAAAATATATGATATTTTCATAGATCAGTATAAAAGGACCAACAAATCTGGGTTAACTATTCCATTCACAATTGAGCTGAGGATCAGGATGCCTGCAACTGATCAATAGCAGTAATTTGCTGGGTAGCAGCAGAAGCAAGTTGCACTACCTAATTAGTTTAAATAATCATTTCCTTAGAAAAGTCTTTCCTGAATTCTCACTCCCACCAATCGGGTTCCATTGTAATCTTTCTTTTCATTCTTTATGTTTTATATTATCAACAAGTGTGTAATGATGTTTTCATGTGATATTCATTTAATAACTGACCTTTCACCCCAGTAACCTGTAAGCTTCTTGAAAGAAGGTATTGCATTTGCTGAACAAACAAAAATTGAAAGCAAAAGGAGGCCTTGAGCAAGGGGTATCTTTTCCAGTTGACATGTCATTATTTTCCAGGACTCCTACTGGTAAATAGTTAGAGGTCTAATGATTCTTAGAGAAAGGACATAATATCTTCAAGGGTTAATTACTTGAATTGCCCTCATAGCTGCTGGTCAGACTGAGTATCCAACACAATGTTTCCTAAACTTTTCTGAAGAAAAGAATTACCTATGTGTACTTATCATACATACATTTTGCCAGACCCACTATTGACTGAATTATAATCTCTAGGAAAAATCTGGAAAGCTAATATATTTATAGTATATAGTTATCTGTCATCCTAGAGTATTCTTAGTAGCAAGGGAATTTGAGCAGCCTTGATGTATACAAAAGTACCTTTAAGTTTGATCCTAGGATATACCCCATGTTAACTAAATGATAGTCTCTGGTAAGGGTATATACAAGAAATCTACATTTAAAAAAGTCCCTACTAAGATTATTATTATTATTATGAGGATTCATTGAGGGTACAAAAAACCAGGTTCTATTGTTTGTATTTGTTAGGTAAAGTCCCTCTTATAATTGTGTCCTGCCCCCAAGAGGTGTGTCACACACTGTGACCCTCTTTCTCTTTCTCCACTCCCTCATCCCCCGAGCCCCTGCCATGTACTAGCATCAATTGTCCCTATATCAGAATTGAGTACATTGGATTCTTGGTTCCCCATTCTTGTGGTGCTTTATTAAGAAGAATGTGTTTCAGCTCCATCCAGGTTAACATAAAAGATGTAAAGTCACCATCTTTTTGTGCCTAAATAGTATTCCATGGAATATATATACCACAGCTTGTTAATCCATTCCTCCACCTCCTGTCAGATCAGCAGGGACATTAGATTGTATTAGGAGTATGATCTCTAGTAAACTGCACATGCGAGGGATCTAGGTTCTGTACTCCTTATGAAAATCTAGTGCCTGATGACCTGAGGTGGAGCTGAGGTGCAGGAACAGCAGAGACCTGACACTCTAGGCAAGTGATGCTAGTGCTGGGCCCATCTAGTTGCCAGAAAACAAGTTCAAGGATCCCGCTTACCCTTATGGTGAGTTGTATAATTATTTCATAACCTATTATAATATAATAATAATAGAAATAAAGTGTACAATAAATGTAATGTGCATGAATTGTCTTGAAACAACACCCTGCACTCTCATCCATGGAAACATTGTCTTCCCTGAAACCAGTCTCTGGTGCCAAACGGATTGGGGACCATTTATATAAACCTCAAAATTATTTCACTGACAGTAATGTCTAAACATTTTTGTTTTAAGACACACTACCCAATTTAAAAGCACACAAATGCTTATTAATTTTGACACACACTGAAATTTTTACAACAACAGGCCAAGACTGTCAGGACATCTCATATCTCCATACTGTTTTCAACATGAAACCTCTTCTACTATGTACCTTCTAACTCATTGTCTATCATGAACAGCTACTTATTCCAAATTTCCTCTCAGAATGTTTATACTACTTATATGCTTAATCCCAATTTAAATAAGTCTTCAGAGCCCTGATTCCCGTTTACCTCTGTAAGTGAGATTGTTTTCACCCTTACACTCCTCCTAGCAGTGGGCTCAAAGATAAGAGGTAGGTGTCCTTCTATTCCCCACTGTCATTTGCAAACTATTTATCTCTCACTTCAAAATCTCCAGCTCCTGTGTAGTACAAGCCATCAGCTTGCACCTCTCAATTCTAATTGTTGTTTTAACCATAAGGACCACCCTATTCTTTCTTACCACTTATTGAAAAATATGGCTCCTAAACAATTTCTGTTCCTGTCATCATTCTTAGTGACTTCATATCCCTGTCTTAGATAAGTTCTTACAAAATCTTATCTTTCTGATCTGATTTCTTCATCTCAAATTATCGTGTCATTCATCTCATTGGAGGGATTATGGGCCTATGGCCATTCCTTAGATGCAATCATTACTTAAAAACTTACCCTCTTCAAAATATCAATTTTATGTGTCATCATCTGCCACCTTTTATTTTTCTAACCTCCTTACTCTAGTGGCCTGAAAGTAATTCTTCAACCACATTTGAACAGCCAATCCTTTGACTCTCTGTCTATCACTCCCTTGCATTCAACTCCAATTCTTTGGCACATTTTTTACACTTGTCCTCCTTCTGACTGATCCCACATTGCAGCAAAACCTTTCAAAAGTGTTATTTATATTTGCTTTCTGTAATTAACTTTTGAGTCTACTTCAGTCAGACTCTGAATCCTACTATTTACACTTAAGCAATTCTTATCAAGGAGACTATAACCTCCCTCTTGCCAAACCTAATGGCCAAATCTCATCTGATTTCAACTGTCAATCAGATTTGACATAACTGATCACACTCTTTCTCTTTTCTTTTTTTTTTTTTGAGACAAATTCTTACTATGTTGTTCTCAGTAGAGTGTTGTGGCATAACAGCCCACAGTAACCCTCACGCTCTTCCTTCAGCCTTCCAAGTAGCTGGGATTACAGGTGCCTGCTGCAATGCCAGGCTATTTTTGTTGTTGTTGTTGTCATTGTTGATTAGCAGGCCAGGGCTGGGTTTGAACTGTCAGCCCTTCGATATGTGGCTGGATCCCTAACCACTGAGCTATGGGCACTGAACCAAGATCACACTCTTTTTCTTGAAACATTTCCATCATTTGTCTTCAGGACCACTACACGACCAATTGTCCTCCTACCTTACTGGTCATGCCTATAATTTTTTTTTTCACAAACCTCACAGATAAGTTCTCCAAGTCTCAGACAAGAAGCCTCTTCTCTTTTCTGTCTACATTCATCCTTAGATGATTTCAGCATGTCACGTTATTTTAAATACTATCTGCATACTGGCAGCTCTCATGATGCAAATGTACAGTTGTAGCCCAGAGTTCTCTCCTAAACACCATTGTGCATATGAAACTCTGTGATTGACATCTCTGTTTGGTGTCTAATAGGCTTTTACAATCTAACATGGCCCAAGTCTTATTCTTCTACAACTCCTCCCCAAGCACTGTTCTTCCTACTGTCTTTCTCATCTCATTAAATGTCACCTCCATACTTGCAAATACATAGGCTAAAAATCACTTTTATAACTTTCCCTTTTATCCAAAACTCCACATTTATTCCATCAGTATATCCATTCAAGCACATCTTCAACATGCATTTATACTCTGATGACTTCCACTGACACCCAAGTTCAAGTCATCATTGCTTCTTTTTTATTTATTTATTTATTTGTTTTTATTGAATGGTAACTATGTACATTAATGCACTTCTGGGGTACAGTGTGGGGTTTTCACACACAATCCGAAATACTTCCATCAAACTGGTTAACATAGCCTTCATGTCATTTTCTTAGTTATTGTTTTAAAACATTCACATTCTACTCTTA
>CAUYQV010020033.1:0-17763 GCA_963574575.1 Galagoides demidoff | reverse complement strand
GTCCCAGCTACTTGGGAGGCGGAGGCAGGAGACTCGCTTGAGCCCAGGAGTTGGAGGTTGCTATGAGCTGTGATGCCATGGCACTCTACCCAGGGGGATAGCTTGAGGCTCCGTCTAAAAAAAAAAAAAAAAAAAAAAGGTCTATATGGAGCTACAAAAATTTTTATAGAATGCAAAATAGTATTGTAATGTATGTTTTTAATTTCAACATAAGTACAATTTATAAATATAATACATTTCAAAAATTACGTATAGTATTTTATTCTTTGGCATATTTCTCATTTGAGTGAATTTTTTTTTAGTAGATTGCTGTCGTTTAAAACGTCATGAAATTTTTCTTTTTTCTTTCTTTTTTTTTTTTTTTTTTTTTTTGTAAAAAGCAAGAGGTGAGATTTATTCGGACCCGGATCTGGACTCTCCTCGCATGCAAGCCTAGGTCAAGAGAGCCTGTCATGAAATTTTTCACAAGAATTTGTTAAATTGTATTTCACACATAAAATGGCTTTCAAAGTCTCAACACTTTTTTTTTTCTAAGAGTGAACAGTTGTTTTTTTGTCAAGTTTTTTCCAATCAAATGGAACTGCTTAATTTAAAAAAATACTTATTTCTTTTCTCCTTAAATACTACAGACAACCTCATTTTATCACAGCAGACACTGGATGGGGTGGTTTTCCATGTTGAGGTCCCATACTTTAACGGTCAGGTAGTCCCTGGTCCCACAGTCCCTCCCGCTGTGGCTGAACTTCACATCAGAAACCAAGGAGATAATTTCAGAGAAAAACAATCTGTTGCTTGGATCTGTCAGCATCATCTTCTATTAACTCTACAAGCCCCTCTTTTTTTTTTTAACCTACCATCACCAGGGTACCATCAGTAACTATACCAGATATGTTGACTTTGGGCAAAGAAAATCACCTTGACATTATTTTTAACTGCTTTGTATAAATCTCTTGATTTAGTTGTGTCTTTTAATGGCACTAAAGAAGTCATTTCTTCAGTGGCATTATATTTGTTACCAATACTTCTAATAAAAATGCCAAGTTGAGCCATATTTGTAGCCTCAGTACTGTCATCCCTTGCCAAAACATAAAATTTTAAATTATCAGACTTCTTCGCATAGATTTTTTTCCAGTTTCTTCAATTTGCCTGGCTATAATCTGGTGATACAAACTGATTTTAGAAATATCTCCAACTTTGTGAGTTATTCTGAATCCCAATATGCTCAGAGACAACATAGGTGAACTCCTTCTTTCTCCCTAGGCTAATTCTTGTTTGTCCCCAGCCTTACCCTGCCACTTACTGAGCATTGTGTGCTCAGCATTGCATCAGGAACTTGAGATGTAGGACTCCACATCTCCCCCAGTGAGATAGGACTATTATTTTTCTCCTCTGACTTTAAATAAAGGAACCTGAGCCTCAAAGAACTTAAGAGACTTGCCCAAAGGCACATAACAGTATGAGGTAGAGCCTAGAGTTCGATCTAGATTGTTTGAAACTGGGCTCATCGCTATCGTCATTTCACTATCTCTTCTTATCCACTTTCCCACCATCCCCCATACTCAACTTTAGCCCAGTCATCAGGGCATCTGTTCCCTCTCTTACACATATTCAGAGCAGATCTACCCTTTCCCTAAGACATGCTTTTGTTTCCCAATGGAGGACTAGATGCCAGTGTCATGGTGGAGACATTAGGTAAATACACAGTCTTCCTCTGGTACCCTTGGAATATTGGCTCCAGGACTCCCGCAGATACCAAAATAATGGATGCTCCCGTCCCTGATATAAAATGGCATAGTATTTACACATAACAAATATACACCCTCCCATATACTTTAAATCACCTCTAAATTTATGGTACCTAATATAATGTCAATACTATATGAGTATAAATCGTTGACATACTGTATTTTTAATTTGTACATTTTACTTTTAAAATTATTTTGATCTGTGGTTAGTTCAATCCATAGATGTGTAACCTACAAAGAGCCAGATGTACTGCTTTTTCTAAAAATCAGCTTGATTCATTGGACACTTCTAGTTCCTATCTTGAAATGAAAGGGAAAAAACTGTTTTGTTTAGATAGGATGCACTTCACAATCCTCTCAGAATATATTGTTTCCCTGAAGAGCAAATTTGCTGCCCTCATTTAAAGAACAGCCTTGGCTATCAGCTTTCCAGGCTGAGAAGTTTGGAAATGTACAGAGGCTGTGGCCCTCTGGAAAGTCTGATGCAGGATGGTGCAGCTTTTCAAAAGCTGCCTGGCAGAGTCTAAGGGGAGGTTAGGGCCAAAGCTCAAGGGCTAAGGCCCTTGATACAAGTGTGCAGAGTGAACACTCTTCTGAGCCCCATGTATTAAAGTTGCCCCTCTCTCCTTTGAATCCCTTCCCCAGCCCCCCAAATTATACAGACTTCTACAATCATATGTGGGTCAATTCTGAGTACTTTCCCATACTCTTACCCTTCTCCCTAACTAGACATAAGGTCTTGGAGGGCAGAGCCTATGCCTTGCTGTCACATGACACTTAATGTGGCTGACACAGTGCCCAACACACAGGTGGTCTTCATCACATGTGTGAATGCTCATTAGATTTTAGATCAAACAAAAGAGAAACCAGGTATTTTCAGCCTTGGAGGAAAAGCAGTTCTCGTCACTTTATAATGATCAATTTAATTTTGCAGAGTTTCGCTTTTATCCTGCAAAGACATGACTATATTTCCCCAAATGGAATCCTACTGAGAAATGTTGCAGCAACATTACGTAAAGTTAAAGGAGGCCAAGGCACTGGAAAAAGGAAAGGAAGCACGCAACTTTGCTCCGACCTCTCCTGTCAAGGGGTGACTGCTTGGAATGGGTGGTGGGTGGCAGCAGAGAGCTGCTCCATCTGACTAACAAGCGTGTGTGAGTCTGGGGAGCTGGGGGGCATTTTGCCCCTGACATCTCAAGCCCAGCAGAAGAGGAAGACATAGCCCCATGGGAAATTGGTAAGCAGGCACCAGGGTGGGAAGCAGGGGGCTGTCAGACACAGAGCCCAGAACGGCTCTGAGGATTGGAGACACTGAAATTCTAGGCAGGTTACGAAGACAAAGGCAGGTCCTGCAGAAGGGTGTGATGGGCAGGCAGACGAACTAGCAGTAGAGCACTCGGAGACTCTGAGACTCTAACCTGAGGTTGCTCCGGTCTTCCTGCGTAACCAGGGGGCTTTCTAGCATCTGGGAACCAGTAGCTTCAACTGGGTAGAGAGAAAGATAGTCCTTCAAGCAGAACAGGACTCAGGACTGTCACTAAGGCTCCTCAATCTCTACCCAGAGTTGTCCTGACCATGCTCATTGTTTTTATATAAGTCAGCACAGTTCATCATGGCAATCCAAGGAATTGAGGTGTTACCTTGCCTTTTTTTTTTTTCAGTTTCTGGCTGGGGCTGGGTTTGAACCCCCCACCTCCGGCATACGGGGCCAACGCCCTACTCCTTTGAGCCACAGGTGCCACCTGCCCTACCTTGCCTTTTTTACTAAAGTTCAGACAGGTAGAGTAACCTGTGATTCTGCCTAAGATCTGACTACAAAGCCAAGGCCTATTTGCTCCCCTGCACCTCCTAAATAGACGCCACCTGAACATTTGTTAGAGGTGTGGGAGAGAAGAGTCAAGATCCACACAGGAGGCTGCTGTTTATAACCTCCTAGGTCAGCAGTTCTCAACCTGTGGGTCACAACCCACAGGAACTATATTAAAGGGTCGTGGCATTAGGAAGGTTGAGAACCACTGTCCTCAGTAATCAGTCCAAACCAGAGAGTCTCTGAGTATTTAAAAAGGCAGGCAAGATCAGTTGATAGAGACACTCAAATGCCAGAGATGATAAGAGCTAGAAATCAAAGTGATGAACGCCAAGAGCTCCATCAGTTCCTAAATAGAACAATGACCTAGATCATCGGCCTAGGTAACCTCTTCATTCCAAGGAGCTCAAGTAGTCATATATTTTTAAATGCATCTCTCTTTACATGACATGCTCCTCAAGATGAAGTTTAATACACATTTTTATTCGGTTGGGTTCAATTTTAAATGTTAGGGGGGATTGCACTATTGAAAAACGTCTATAGCAAATCCTTACTGTGAAAAGGGTTTTCCATAATTAACACACTCATGAAACACTTGTTCTGTATCTAAGCGTCAGGCACTGCTCTGGGCACTGGAGAACACAATGAATAGGGCAGACAGGAAAAAAAGGGTAGACAGAATGGAGCTGACAGTTCCTTCAGGAGTGAAGCCATGAGGATGCTTGTCTGTTTTATAAGCTCAGTGCTCCAGCGAGTAGGTGCTCTGAAAGTGCCTCCTCTAAGCACTCTCAGGATGTTTCTTTGACACTGACCATATACTAAGTGTGTTCCACTTCCTAGAACCTTGACCTTTGCTTGGTACATCTGGATTTCTTGGAGTTTGCCTGCTTTTTAAGGATGGGATGTTAGCCTACCACTGAAAACACACAGTGTGCCTAGTATCTTGCTAATAATACAAATATTTGAATTCAATGGAAAGAAGTAATAACACCAATATCAATATCACTTTGTATTCATATTTTTCAAAGTCAAAAAACCTTCAACTTAGTTTGAGCTTCAGATCATACCATGACTTATAGGGAAAAAGTAATTTCATTTTTCTTAATTTTAAATTAATATGAAGGGGAACGCCGGCCCCATATGCCAGAGGTGGTGGGTTCAAACCCAGCCCTGGCCAAAAAATTCAAAAAAAAAAATAATTAATTAATAAGAAGGTACAAATCTTTAGATTACGTTGTTCTCACTTCCAGGGTAAAGTTCCAGTTGTAAAAAAGCCCCTCACCCAGGGGGTGTGTTATATACCCTTGCAATAGTATTTAGCCATTAAAAAAGATGGGGACTTTATATCTTTTACATTTACCTAGATGGACTTGAAACACATTCTTCTTAGTAAAGTATAGCAAGAATTTCATTTTTAAAGTGGGTTATTAAAGTTCAAAACAGAACAAAGTTCAAATCAGTTTTTAACATAAAAATGGCTAACATTTTGGACTTTGTTCCACAAAAACAACAATCAGGTCAATACTTCACAAAAAAATTTCAGCTGTAGCAACAAAAATAACCAACACTGATTTCTGTGCAAACAGGCTGTCAACTTTGAGTGTGTCTTTATCCAACACTAACTTTCCTTATCATGAAAATCTCTTTAAAGATGGAGAAAGTGAAAAATATTCCCTTGTTTCAATAATTTTATTAATAGTTCTTTAAAAAACTGTGTGAATTTTTTAAAACATACATTCATGGGGAATACCAGCTATAAATGCAAATGGTAAGAATGTAACCCCAAAGAAAATAATTATTTAATTATCACCAAAGTCAATTTAATTCCCAGAAACAAAATTTCACTGCTCATTTTTATAGTCCAATTTGGCAATACTATCAGTCTAAACTTCACCACTTTTCAGAGAAGTAACCCAGGTTTTAAGAAGGTCATCATTCATTCTGGCAGCAGATGAGAATCCCACTGAAAACCTGTAAATGTAATAGTGTAACACTCAGAGATGGACAAGGCTGTCTTTTAACAGCAGGGCTAACTCATCAGGTGTGAGATTGGAGATCCCAGTAGGAGGAGACCCTTGGACATCCGCTAATTCAGCACCCTCTACTCCACAGGAGGAAACTATCTCTAGATAGCCAATCAGTGCAAGGCAACAAAATGGCTCCTTCAAGTTAAATAAACCTCACTTCAGTCAGACTCTCAGGTACATAACATCAAAACATCTGGATAAAAATTAGGCGACTGTCTCTGACATCTGGATGATGTGTCTATATGCCCAAACCAAGATGTTCCTAATGCTAGTGAACCGTCAGCTGGGTCCCAGGACATGAGCGTATCATATGTTGTGTCAAGGCCCACAAATAGATCTCTGCAAATGTTAGTGGTGTACTCACCAGATTCTGAGTGCTGACAATCCCATTTCCAACAATGTGATGGAGGCATGCATTAAATAGTGGACTCAAGGCACAGGTGAAGAATGAGCAAGTTAAGGTATGTTGCTTTTAATACCCACACTTCTGATGATGTTTCTCCATAGTAATAAATGCAGCTGTGGAAACTGCAAGAAGTCTGACATTTTCTTGTTTGACTTTAATATTGACTCATTGCAATGATGGGAAGGTTAATGTATCCAAAGCAAGGAAATGCCAGAGACATTTTATTAACGCCATGTCAGTCTTTTAAATTCTTAGTGTTATTCAAAAGGATAGGGTGTAGCTGCAAATAAACACTGAACAACAACATAAAACAGTGGGAGAACTGCAGTTTAACAATCTTTACTTCATTGCCCAAGGTCCACTGAAAGAAAAGGACAACACAAGTCAATTATCTCTTGATTTGAAAATTAAAGCCCAGGGAGGAGAAGCGACTTGCCCAAGTCTGGAACAAGGAAGGCTGGAACAGGAACATAGACCTTCCTAAGTGTTAACTCAGAGCTCTGTAAGCCAGGCTGCATCCAGAAGTCAGCAAGGAGCACCTTCTCTTATTAAGGGTATGCAAATTCTAGTGTCTCATAAAAATTTATAGAGCCATCAATGTCTGCAATAAAAATCTCAGCTAGATTTCCTTTTTAATGAAAATATTAAACACATCATTTGAGAGAACATTGTTGATTTGCAATATCTCTTTCTGTTAAGCTTGATTTAGTGTTTAAGCAGAGAGATCTAATCTCATATAAATCTCAACAGTAAATAATATAAATCAGATAAGGTATGAATTGAATTTCCAGATTTGTATTCCTTTCTCTAATTGACAATACAGTCTTTTGTTGCCATTTATACAGGGAATTATGTGTCTCACCTATAAGCTAATAAAATCCTTGAATTAAATACTGATCAGTTTCCTCTTGCTTTGAAGTTTTCTTTAAACAATCAGCACCCACAGTTTCTCAAATTCAAACAGATGTCCATTTTTGTTTGCTGGGTTTTTAAAAAAATTCTGTGTAAAAATAGAGTTTTTAAGTCTTAATTATAACTGAACTTTATGTATTAAGATTCTAAACACTGAAAAATATAAGTTATTTACGTGGCATGTGGCATACGTTCAAAACCTGTCTAATTTTCCATGGGCTAATGCAGAGAACAGAATTTCAATTGGTTGCTTATCATGACTTCTGGTTTTTGATGTCAGCAAACATCTTCTGATTGCCCATTCTGAGCAGGTCACTGTGGTAAACCCAGAGGAGGGCAGGGGACAGGAACAGGGATGACTAAGACCTTGTCTTTTGCCTTACATCACTCATTGTCTAGAAAAAACATTAAGACAGGAACACATGCATCATTCAGGAGGGTCGACGGAGGAGAGAGTGTTTCAGGATAAAGTCTCAGGATGGCCTCCCAGAGAAGGGTTTTGAACTTGGCCTTAAAGAATAAGAGAATTTCGTAACTGGGAAGGCTGAGAGGGAGTATTCCAAGTGGAGGGAACAGCAACAGCAATAGGACAGAGGTAGGAAAGGGCAGATGAGCCTAGGAACTGAATGAAAACAAGCCCATAAATTTTGATTGACTGTGTTTGGTAGAGCTCATGTGTGCAGCAAAGCCATATGGCTGGCTAATTAGAGAGACGCATTTCAGTCCTCTCGTGGCATTAAGATAAGCTACAGGCAGCTCTGGAGTCTGAGGCTGATTTCTGTTACTGTAATCACACTGGCTTATAGACTATTGTCTAGTTAGGCCCCACTGGAAGTGTCTATCAAAGCAAACTGGGAGCTCCAAGGACCTAGGACAGATGTAGAGCCGCCTTTTATGCCTGACAAGGTATCATGATTCTTGTGTTTGCTTGGAGCTTAGCAAAATCAAGACAGAAGAGGAAAACAGAGGCCAAGACAGGTCACTTCTTTTAGATGGGCCCCAGAGCTCTGAGGGAATTCTTAAGCTAAGGCCACTAAAATAGCAGTGACTGATTTTAGAATGTACACAGATAGAATCTGGAGGTCTAAGGCTAGAAGTTGTAACACTCCACAGTTCCTCTCTAAATAAAAGCCTACTGAGGCAAACTGAACGAAACTAATTAGAAAAAAAAATTCAAATCCTATTTGGCTAAATTTGTGCAATAGGAACATTCTAAGAAGATCCTTCCCCAAATTCCCATATTCCATTAGGTCATAGTCCAAAGCTTCCCTCTGTTACACATGGAACAGAACTATAAACCCCACAAAAGGAAAGAACGGACCCAAAGAAGCCTTCATCAGTGGTCCAGTTAATACTGCTAAAGGCCTTTTGTGGCTGCGTTAATCCATGCACTCTTTCCTCACTAAGACCATCCAAATCTATGACAGTATTACATTGCACATTTGACAGTGGCAGCAAGGATTGGTCACCACTTTCAGGTGCTAGCACTTGGAATCAATATAAAGGATTTTTTTTTTACCACTTTGTAAGACACCTAGGAACAGAAACTTGGTTACCAAAAGGCAATTGCTCTTCCCTACCACAAATACTGCCTCATGTTCATTGATTTCATTATTTTCATTCATCTCCAACAACCTGAAGAATGTGCTATGTAGTATTTTAACTAAAAAGTATAATCTACATACAATAAAATTCATCTTTAGTGTCTAGTTCTAGGAGATCTGACGAACAGATGGAGTTGTATAACAACCACTGCAGTCAAAATATGGAACAATTCCAACACCTCTAAAATACTCTTGTGCCCCCATGTATTCAACTCCTTCCAATATTCTTGCCCTTCAACAGCTGTTGGTCTGTTTTCTGCCCTTTTAGTTTTCCTTCTTGCAAAATGATGTGTAAATGGAATTACACAGTATGTAGCCATTGACTCCAAGGTTCCTTTACATAGTATAATGCATCTGAGATCCGTTAATGTGCTTGTATGTATCAATAGCTCATTCCTTTATATATCTGTACAGCAGTGATTTTTCAACCAGTGTGCCATAAGAGGATCTTACGTATGCCACTAGTTTTTAAAGTTCATTAAGTAAAAGTAAATTATTTTCTAAAGAAGTTCAAAGCACAGTAAGTATACTTTTTTGAAACTCTTTTTTTAATCAACATAATTTAAGTTTGCTGCAGAAGTTTAACTGTAGGTTCAAGTGTGCCGTGAGATTAAAAAAAAAGGTTGAAAAACACTGCTGAATAGCATTCCCCTTTATGAAAGTACCACAATGGGATTATTCTTTCATCTGTTGAAGGCAGTTTGTGTTCTTTCGAGTGTTCTAGTTTTGAAAGCTGTGAATAAAGCCTTTACAAACATTCGCATACAGGGTTTTGTACAGAAGTTTTAATTTCTCTAAGCAAATTCCTAGGAGTGGGCTTGCCAGGTGGTATAGGTAGGGTAGACTGAACTTTACAAGAAACTGCCAAAATGTTTTTCAAAGAGGCTGTACAATGTTGGACTCTGACTAGCAACATATGAACATTCCAGGTCCTCTTTACCCTTTTCAGCATTTAGACTTGTGGTTCTGTAACCACTATAATAGGTAGGTGCCATACTGGGGTTTTAATTGGCAATTTCTTCGTGACTACCGATGTTGAGCACATGTTTTCATATACTCATTTGCCATCCAATATCTTTGGTAAAATGTTTCTTCAAATCATTTTAAAGATTTTATTGGAGTATTTATTTTCTTATTATGAAGTTTTGAGAGTTTTAAAAACTATACTCTAGTCACAAATCCTGTATCTGGAAAAGTTTTC
The DNA here is from genome assembly GCA_963574575.1 of Galagoides demidoff. Taxonomy (NCBI): domain Eukaryota; kingdom Metazoa; phylum Chordata; class Mammalia; order Primates; family Galagidae; genus Galagoides; species Galagoides demidoff. Next base: position 8,061 of record CAUYQV010020033.1, on the reverse strand, counting down.
TCTAAGTCCATGGTTTCCCTTTTCATCGTCTCGATCATGTAATAAGGCCCCACTTATCTGTTCTTCTCATAAAAGTATTATACTTTTAGTTTCATGTTAAACATTTGCCTACCTCAAGATAATAAAGATTTTTACCTTAAGTTCTCTTCTAGAAGTTTCATTCTTACAGATGTTACATTAAAGTCTATGAACCATTTTGACTTAATTTTTGTGTGCATTGGCACCAAATGTTAAGCAGGTTTTCATTTTCTTACTGTGTTGCCTTTGCACCATTTAAAAAGTCAACTGGCCATATGTCTCTGTCCATTTATTGACTATTTTGTTCCATTAATCTATGTGTGTCTTTTACTAATACTACACTGTCTTGATTATTGAACTTTTATTCTAAATCTTAAAGCCAGTTAGTATTACTATAACAAATCAGTTCTTTTTCAAGAAATGTTTGACTATTTTAGATCCTTTACCTTTTCATATAAATTTTATTTATTTATTTATTTTTTGAGACAGAGTCTCACAGCAGAATGCCGTGGCGTCAAAGCTCACAACAACTTCCAACTCCTTGGGCTTAGGCGATTCTCTTGCCTCAGCCTCCCTAGTAGCTGGGACTATAGGTGCCCGCCACAACACCTGGCTATCTTTTTTGTTGCAGTTTGGCCGGGGCTGGGTTTGAACCTACCACCCTTGGTATATGGGGCTGGCACCTTACCCACTCAGCCACAGGCGCCGCCCTCATATAAATTTTAGTATCAGCTTGTCAATATCCTTACAAAGACAAAGTCCTCCTGAGATTTCTATCAAAATTATACTTAATCTAATATAAATGTAATTAGAAGTGACAACAACATTGAGTCTTTCAATTTATGAACATAGTACAAGGTCTGACAATTTTGCAAAGTCATTCTAGAAAAAGTGCTACAGACCTCATTGCTGAATACCACTATGGTCACCTTTGAAGTACCCACCTTGGGAAGCTGTGCACTGGCACCCCAGCACCTAGCCCACCCTTCAGAGCAATTTTGGAACTCTTTTTCTGGAATGACCATCAGAGCTGTCATCATATTACCCTCGATGTCCTGAAAGTCATCAAAATGTCTTCCTTTCATATGTCCTTTATCTTTGAGAAAATAAAAAAATGTCATTGGGGGCCAGATCAAGTCAGCAGGGCGCTCCAATACAGTTATTTGTTCCCTGGCTAAAACCTTCCTCACAGACAATATCATGAGAACTGGTACCTTGTTGTGATGCAAGAACCATGAGTTGTCGATGAAAAAGTTCAGATTTTTTTCAACTAAGTTTTTCTTACAGCCTTTTCAGCACTTCCAAATAGGAAGCTTGCTTAACAACATGTTTGTCCAGTTCGTACAAATTCATAATAAACAATCCCTCTGATATCAAAAAACGTTAGCAACACTGTTTTAACTCTCAATTTCAACTGATGGAACGTTTTTGGTTGTCGAGAATTGACTGATTTCCATTGTGCACTTTGATGCTTTGTTTCAGGATCATATTGGGATGTCCATATTTCATCACCAGTGATAACATGGCCCAAAACATTGTCTTGTCTCTCCAAAAATAACTTGGCAAACTTCCACTCTCCCTTGCTTTTGCTTACCAGTGAGCTCCTTCAGAATCATTTTTGCCAAGTTCTCAGTTAAGAGTTTCCTTTTTCACTATTCATGTTTACATGGTCTCCTATGCTTTTCACAATCACTTGATGCATAATTTGAAATTTTTTTGCAATATTTTCATCAGTTCTGCTCATTACTGGCTTCCCTGACCTTTCTTCATCAGTACCACTCTCTCCCCTCAGGAGAAAAAAAAAAAAGAAAACAAAAAAGCATTTAATCCATTAGTACACTGGCATTTTCTTCATGGCATTATTCCCATAAACTTGGACTAACATGTCCTGATTTTACTTCAACTCTTGCCAACTTTAACAAGAAATTTAATGTTTGTTCATTGTTCTAATTCAAGCTCTGACAGTCTCACAATGGCACACAACAGTGAATACCACTCAGCAAGACACTGCCACATGTCAACATGAACACAACTGTGAGACAGTGATATACCAAGATTATAAAACCTGAGTTTTTTGTACACTGCTGCCAATGTAAGCTCGTGGTGGTAAGTTTGTGAACTTAATTGTCAAACCTCATATATCTCTTCATTTATTTAGGTGTTTGATTTCTTTCTCAATATTTTATAGTTTTCACCATAAATATTTTGCACATATTTTGTTAGACTTATATCTAAGTGTTTTTTGTCTTTGAGTGCTATTATACATATTATTAATTTCAGTTTTTAATTGTTCGTGGCTAGTCTATACATATATAATTCATTTTGTATGTTGACCTTTTATTTTACATCTTTTTCAAATTTATTTGTTCTAGTGGATTTTTGGTAGGTATTTTTAGGATTCCTATGTAGATAATGATGTCATCTGTCAGTAGAGAGAGTTTTATTTCTTCCTGTCCAGACTGAAAGTTCCTTTAATAAATACAAGATTTTTTTATCATCTTTTTCTTCTTAAATAAGTGTTGGTACCCCAGATCAGTCTTCAAACCTCATACCTATATGCACTACCTTTGTAATCTTATCCCATCTGTTAGCTTTAAATACCACCTACTCACTATTAATTCCCGCTAAGCTCTAGCCAAGATTTATTTCCATACCTCAGACTTACATATCCAATTGTTGACTTGGTATCTCCTCTTAGAGATAAAAAAGGCATCTCGAACTCAACGTGTCTTAAACTAGATTATTTATCTCCCATAATCTGCCTCACCTGTGGCCTTCCTTTTTTCACTGGACAGAAATTTCTGTCTTTCTAGGTGGTTAGGCCAAAAACACTAGCATTAAATTTGTCACTTCTCTCACATAACAATTTGTCAGCAAATCCTGATGATTCCTACCTACAGAGTATATCCAGAATCTTACCACTTTTACCACCTCCAGTGCTACCACCCTGGTCTAAGGCACTTTCACCTCTTACCTGGACATTAACTTAATCAGTCTTCTAAAGAGTCTCCCTTTATCAGTCCTGTAGTATATTCTCAACACAGCAGCCTAAGCAATCTTTCTAACATGTTAAACCAGATCATGTCATCCCTTTGTTCCCTATTTCACTCAAACATGTCTAAGCCCTTCCAGTGTCCCATATGGCCCATAATATCTGTTTTCTTTTCCTATTACTCGCCTGTTCTTTTTCTATCACTTTACCTTGCTCTGTCTGTCCCAGCCATGCTGTATCCTGGCTTTTCCTCAAACAACATGAGTCTCACTCCTACCTCAGGAATTTACATGGATGGTGCCCTCTTCCCAGAATGCTCTTCCCCCAGAATTTCACAAGGTTAACTCCCTCCACTTTCAAGTCTTTGATTAAAGGTCACTTTGTCAGTGAGGCCTCTCCTGGCCATCCTATTTGTTATAACACTGCCCCAACTTCACCATCTCCCCATATACATTGTACTCTCAATCCATCTGACTCTGTTCTACTTTTTCATTTTTATTAGCACTTATCACCTTCTAATATATCACAAATTTCATGTATAAATAAGGTTTGGTATCTGCCTTTCCCTGCTAGAATCAAGTTCCATGAGGCCAGCATCTTTGTTTCATTCACTGATTTATTTCAATCTCCTAGAACAAAATAGGTAGTCAACAAATATTTTCTGAATGAATGAACAAACTCCTTCAAGAACCATCCTTTGTGTGAAGTTTCCTAATACTGAATTCTCAGATGGTCTTTTTTGTTTTTCTTCAATGGAATATTGAGCAATAATAATAATGCAAAAAAAGTAACATTCACATTGTCAAATAAGAGTATGTCTATCATAGAATGCTTTGACTCTGAGGTTCAGTATGGAGTCAGCAGTTAACTTCTTATTTTTTCCAAAGTCTCAAACAATAGACAACTAATATTTATAAATAAAAGTAAAAGATAATTTCAAAAACCAGATCATGCCAAATCTTATAGATTTTAGTTTTCTTTAGGGAAGGAAATAAAAGGAAGGGGGGGAACTCTCAAAACAAAGTTAAAGGGTGGCGCCTGTGGCTGAAAGGAGTAGGGCGCCAGCCCCATATGCTGGAGGTGGTGGGTTCAAACCCAGCCCTGGCCTGGCCAAAAACTGCAAAATAAATAAATAAATGAACATTTTTTTAAAAAAGTTAAAATGCAGGTAAATCTGATTGGATGAGGTTGATCAAAATAAAAATAAATGTAAATAATGCCCTACCCTTGCAGAGGGCCTTTCAATTTCCAAACAGCTATCACATCATTATGTTCTTTTTTTTTTTGAGACACAGCCTCAACCTGTGCCCCTGGGTAGAGTGCTGTGACATCACAGCTCACAGCAACCTCCAACTCCTGGGCTCAAGCGAGTCTCCTGCCTCAGCCTCCCAAGTAGCTGGGACTACAGGTGCCCGCCACAACGCCTGGCTATTTTTTGGTTGCAGCCATCATTGTTTGGCGGCCCAGGCTGGATTCAAACCCACCACCTTAGGTGTATGTGGCTGGCGCCTTAGCTGCTTGAGCCACAGGCGCCGAGCCATCATTATGTTCTTAATATAAACCCCCTCCCAGGTGGACTATCTCAAAGAGCGACCTGGCTTAAAACATCTAAGTCAATGGTCCTCAAACTGTGTACATCAGAATTCCCTGCAGAGCTTGGGAAAACCCACATCCCTGGGCCCTGCCCACAGAGGTCCTGATTCAGGTCTAGGGTAGGCCTAGGAACTTGCATTTCTCATAAGTTCTCTGCAAAGCTGATGCTGCTGTCCAGCGGACCACACTGTGAAAACCATTTGTCTGGGTGTTCATGAAAATAGCAAAGCAGAAAAGCTGTACAAGGGTCAAGCTGGTGTTCCCATGACGTGTATAATTCTTTCATGATTGGCATTTTTCCACTCACATTTAGTCAGCTCAGTTCTCCCATGGGGTTCTTCTAATCATCTAGATTCCTTTTTTGTTTTTAATAAAACCCTGCGCCCTGGCATAGCCCAAGGGTGAGCAAATTACATGTAATGATCTCTAAGCTCCAGCCCAGCAGCCAGGGTGCAGAGGCGGCTGGATGACTGCATCTCCCCTGCTCTGCAGGGCGTGCAGCCCCTTCTGCTCACGGCGGTCTCAGCAGTAGCTGGGGGGTGTTGCTGCTGAGTGAGCAGCTCAGGGGGTTACTCTGAGTGAGGAGGGCTTGTTCACCCTTCTGCCCTTCTCCATGCTCTGACTGTGGGCTGCCCTGAAGCTCACACCCTGACCTTCACTTTCCACACCCCCTTCTCCCTCCAAGATTTCATCCATCTTCAGGGTCAATGACCACCACCAGGCATGTCCCACCCAGGCCTTTGCCTTGAACGTGAATCCTCCATCTCCAGCTGTACCACGTGGGTGGGCTTCCTCCTGGATATATCAGTGTGCCTTCAAAACCAGATTTCCTTATGAAATTATCTGTCAGTCTCAATTACTATCACCCACACCCACACCCCACTCATCGGATGGCACAGACTCCTCCCCAGTGCTGAGATTGTCGCTGTGGTTTCCTAATTAATTCTGTGGGCATAAGAAACACATACACTGAATTGACAGAACTGACTAGAATTATATGCTGATTGCATCTTTCATATGCAATGGGGGCGGTCACAAGAGAAGCCAAGATCTAAGTGTGTCTTGGGTCCCAAATGTCTGAGAAACACCCTACACTAGGGTGACCAGATTGTAACATCGGTAAGGCGGGACAACATGGTGGGGGTGGGGTGCGGGGGGAGGGGTGCAGAGCAGGGCCTGACAACAATGCAAACTTTGATAAGCAGTTCTCGATAATCACTTCTGAGCAATTCTTTGTTATTATTATAGTTTAACATTATAAAATTAACAAAAATAATATAAAACTCATTCTGGGGGAAATAGCCACATGGCAGCTGAAAACCTGTATTCCCTTACTGTTCTCCCGCCCGTTCCTGCATTCTTTCCAAAAATCGGGACTTTTTAAAAACACCGTAGGACGCGGGACAAATCGTTGAAAAGGGGGACTGTCCCGCCAAAAGCAGGACGTCTGGTCACCCTAGTATAAAGACCTCCTTACTTACCCCCCTTCTTCGCTGGAGCTCGGAGAGCTAGAGGCGGCGCTGGCATTAGACAGCGACGGCCCATGAGTACTTTATTGATGGTACTGTATTGTGTTCTTACATCAAGAGGAAAAATTCAATACTGGTTATGTGTTGAATTGTATTGTTAGTTGCCATTGCTGTTCAATGGCTAAATCTATCAACTCATTAAGACTATAACAGAGTTATAATCTCAGTCTCTCATTGCTTCCTAATTTATGAGCTGAATAATTTCTAAAATAGGATATTTATCATATGCTACTAGCTGTTCACTCCATAGGGACTTGTTTTTGGAGAGACTAAGCCAGGCATTCTCTCTACCTATGACCCAGCAATTGCACTCTTAAGTTAGGTACCTATAGAGATGCAACAGAAATATTTTTAAAATGTGTTCATAGCAGCACAATGGTTAAAATCTGGATATGAAACAAATGTCCATCAACAGCAAGAGACAAGAAGTGTGAGTTGTTTATAAAGTGGGGCACTGACAGCTGTGACAGTGCACAGGCTATATCCGCACACAGCAAAAGGATGAGACCTGGGGACACTATGGTGACTTTATACTCCCTTTGAGTCCTAACATACAGAACTAATCTACCATGTTAGAAATCAAAAGGGAGGCTACTGTAGGATGAGGGGAGGTGGTTTGTGACAGAGTAGGATCCAAGGACATTTCCTTGAGGCTGGAACTGCTGTTCCTTATGTGTGTGTTGTTTATCTGACTGTTCCCTTTGTGAAAAGCCCCCTTTGGCTGGTCCACCTTTCTCCAGGCGCGTGTCCTTCACAGACACATTTCTGCTGTTTTGAAACGATTCAAAGTTGATACGGAATCTGTTGTACTGGTGGAAGACCTTAGAAATGTTGCATTGAAAAAAATCAGTGCAATATTCAAAAATCCCAGGAAACAAATGCTTACAACTCAGAGAGAAAGAGGAGATGTGGAAACAAAGGTGCCGGCTTGGGAGCTGACAGCAGGACAGTTGTGGAAATGGCAGGCAAGCCAGGAGCTAGGGGTCAAAACCAAACAAGCCCCTTGGGGAAGTGGGGTAGAGGGTGTTAAATTACGCCCCAGGAGTACATGAATGAATCTGGGGTAGTGGCTCATGGATTGACTGGCCAGCCAGGAACCTGGGGCAAGAAAAGTTGGAAAATTGAGAGTGAGGAGAGAGGTGTGTAGACCTCTTACCATGGACAGAGTGGATGAAGATAGTGGTGGAGTGTGCATTCTCCTAAGTCAAGTATTGTAAGAATTTATTTATTTATTTATTTTATTGAACCATGTGTGTTCAATACTAAATTGAAATTACTTGATCAGCACTTCTGTGCACATAGGGAAGTAAAACTCAATAGGAATCAAGTAGGTGGGAGCGGCAAGGAGGGGCTGGTTCATTCTCACCTAATGTGTTCACTGCACACATTCTCAGTGAACGGCACACTTACAACTTTGACCTGAAATGTACAAAATAAACTATGTAACTTAAATGCGTGCACCCCTGTAATATTCTGACATCAAATAAAAACAGTGATTTCATGTGGATGTGCACCAGAGGGGATTAAGGGTGGGGCTCCCTGCAGTCAGGTGGGTGAGATGACTTGATGAGTGATGCCACTCAGCCTCCCAGGGTTTGCTTACAGAGTCTCTATGCAGAGTGGCTGTGGCAGCTGGGAAGGAGACTGCATGGGCACAGCAACTGACTTACCACTTACCAAGGCTGACTTGGTGACTGCCATCACTGAAGGTCTGGTCTGCTGAAGCAGCCATTTTCTTTGAACAGAGACAGGCAATGTTAACTAAGAAAAAAATCCAACAGTGTGTGGCAGATAGATATGCTGCTGCAGATACGGTAGAGATTGATACAATCTTGAAATTATGAAAAATTATGTCCCAGGAAAAACTGACCACAAGTGAATAAGTTAAAACAGCTGTGAAAATTCTATTTGCCTTCAACCATATCCAGA
>CAUYQV010020031.1:0-102682 GCA_963574575.1 Galagoides demidoff | reverse complement strand
TGGGACCACAGGTGCCCTCCACACGCCTGGCCATTTTTTGGTTGCAGCCATCATTGTTGTTTGGCGGGCCCGGGCTGGGGATTCGAACCCGCCACCTTAGGTGTACGTGGCTGGCGCCTTAGCTGATTGAGCCACAGGCGCCAAGCCTGTTGAGGACTTTTTTAATCACATACTGTGTGTATAAAGGTATCATTAGGAAACTGTTCTCGTTGCTTTCCATAATTAAGATTGATCTGATTCTGACAGCTCAGAAGAGGAAATTGTTCTTGTAAAACTTGTTGTTGAACCTGCCTGACTGGCTTTCACATTTGTTCCAGAAGTTTATGATAGTGTATAGGTTGTTTTATGAGGAGTCTTAATTCTCAGAAATGAAGACAATGTTTATATTGAGTTTAGGTTTCAGAAAACTTGTACATTAAAAGTGTTATTTCAACACAGGGTTATAACCAGACTAATTTTTCTTAATTTTTTGGTGCATTTTTAGATAGCTGATACAGTACTCAATGACGATGATATTGGTGACAGTTGTCATGAAGGCTTTCTTCTCAAGTAAGAATTTGTGTTTTTGTAAAAGCCAAATCTTATATTCAGCCATGACAAGATTTGGAAGAAAGAAAATAGAATATGTACCTGCTCAGATTATTATAAGAACAACATTGCATATTTGAACTGTTGCTTAAATTTTTTATTTTTTCACTTACTGTATGTGTGTGATATATATTTGATGTTACTCCCCTTTCCATTTAAAGAAACTGAGTTTCTGTAGTGCCCAGGCAAAAATCATAATACCTTATATGATTTTGATTTCATGTTTTAGTTCTCATTAAATCTAAAACTAAGAAGCCATTCAAATTAAGTTGCAAAGTTAAAACTAAGTTAAAACAAAGAAGCCTTTCAAATTAAGTTGCAAATTAAGTTTAGACAAACTTAGGCTACTTAACCCTGGGTTACTGCTGTATAATCTTTATACAAGGTACCTGAATCTTTATGCTTCTCTTTACTCATGTGTAAAATAGGAATAATAATAATAGTAGCAATTATTGAGTGAGATAAATCATATAAAGCACTTAGAACAGTGTCCAGCACTTTTAGCTAGTAGCTAACATTTTCTGTATCTTCTAAGGAAAATGTTATAATTACTGTTACCATTTTCCTTAGAATATTTATGGAGTACGGACATGTTAATCCCCACACTAAATACTCTACATGTGTTAGTTTTATTTTGGTGTTTACAATCGCAGATTATCATGAAATTTTATTTTTTAAAAATAGCAAGTAAAATAATAAAATATTTTACTTTTATATCCACAGTATTTTCCTTTAAGTTCATGGTGGTATTATCAGAGGTATGAATGGTTTTGACCTAAAAGCCTTAATGGCTTGAATCAGAAACACTTTAGTCCTGCATCTGTTCAGTGTCAGCCATTCACACATCATATTTAGTACTGTTTGACTTTAGATATATCACTTAACCTCTCTACACATCAGTTTCTTCCGCTACAAAATGATGATACTTTACTAACTAGCTGGGTTGTCATAAGGCTCAAAGGAGAGAATTTCTGTGAGAGGCCCCTGGAAAATGTATATTTAGAGACAAATAAAAGATGACATTATACAGGGTGTCTCAAAAGTCACCCCTAAAGTCATCATGGGAAATGGGAAATTGTAGCTAAATGTATCTTTATCTACAAAATATTCATTACAGAATTTTATAAAATATTTATAAAATATTCTCTGTGTTTTGGCCACCTCTTTGTAAAATTTTGTAATGAATATTTTGTAAATAAAAGTACTTGTAGCTACAATTTCCCATTTTCCCCTTATGTGGTAACTTTTGGGACACCATGTACTGACGGGTTTGGTGTTTATCATGTAAAGCTATTCTGAGTTATTTGAAGTTCACTCACTCTGTTTGTTTGTGTTTGTGTTTGTGAAGTCATTTTACAGTCATTGTGTTTAATCTGTTTTCTTGAACTTACAGTGCCATCAGCTCACACTTGCAAACCTGTGGCTGTTCTGTTGTAGTAGGTAGCAGTGCAGAGAAAGTAAATAAGGTAATTTATTTTATAATCTAGCAAATGATCTGACTTTTTATACTTCCAAATACCATGGGTTATCATTTAAAAGCTAGGGTGCAATTAAAATCTAATGGTATAAGAAGGCAATATAATCTTACCAAATTGCTGTGCTACCTTGTGGCAAAAATGAGTTTCAAATAACCTATTTGTATAGGAGTCATTTATCAATTTACTTTTTTTTTTTTGAGACAGAGCCTCAAGCTGTCACCCTGAGTAGGGTGCCAGGGCTGTAGCATCAAAGTTCACAGCAACCTCCAATTCCAACTCCTGGGCTTAAGCAATTCTCTTGCCCCAGCCTCCCAAGTAGCTGAGACTATAGGTGCCTGCCACAATGCCCAGCTATTTTTTGGCTGGAGTTGTCCTTGTTGTTTGGCAGGCCTGGGCTGGATTTGAACCTGCCAGCTCTGGTGTATGTGGCTGGGACCTTAGCCACTTGAGCTATAAGCGCCAAGCCTATCAATTTACTTTAATAACTGGTAAATACTAGTCTCGGTTGTATATAAATTATTTTTGAGAATATTTTAAGATCGAGCATTTTTAAATATTATTCATCTTCTGTTTCCTTATGTTTAATAAAAATGAAGAGCCATGTACTTTTGGTGCCAGTTCCAAAACCATGTTATTTAATCATTCATCTCAGTATCATTATTTTGATTTCCCCCCATATGTATATCCCTTTTAGGAAACTATTGCAATGAAAGGGTCAAGGGAGGTCGTGCTTTATTCCGTGATGTTTATGACCACTTCCTTCAGTGCTATACAAGTTAATAAAGAATTCATGAACAGTTAAATTTCCAAGCATTAGGCCATAAACTAATGGATTTTTCACTTTTCTTCATTAATTAGAATCCAAAGATAAGTACATATAGCTATCAATTTAAGCAAACTTAATTTTTTTTAAAGTTTTAAAGTATATTAGGAACGATTTTTACTTTACAAAGATATTAATGATGTAGTTTTTTTTTGTAATAAGCTATGAGCCTTAATTTATCAAACTATATTCTTCATATAACCATTTATGAGAGATTAGTATACCTTTCATTCCATTACATCTAGGAACTAGTTTTGTTTATTATTATTTCTGTTATCCCAAGCAACTTCTCAGTCTGCTTTATAGAGGGAGATAGGCTCCATGGTTGGAGCTGTATTTTTTAAACATTTTTTTACCCTGCAACCTCTTTAAGCAGAACAGCTTCCCTTTTATCTTTTAAATTTAAGAAAAAAGTTACCACTGCTCTAGCTTGAAAACCAGTGCTTTCATATAATAATTCTGGATATAGTCTGAATTTGAACATAGTTACGTGACTTTTTATTTTTCCTAGCAGAGTTGTAGGTCAACTCATGTTAAAATATTCATGTTCAGATATTTCTAAACCCCAACCAATGACCTGCTTATTTTTAATCAAATTTCATAGAATTAATTCTCTTTCTATTGAAGGATTTGAACACTCTGTTATTTCTTATAATGAATTTCACGTGTATAACTACTAAACAGAAACCATAATTCTGTTAATTTAAATGCATTTAGTTTTCTTGTCCAAAATGATTTGCTTGTTTGGAAAACAGTTGCTGCTGGGTAGAGATACAATTGGTGATTGCATTAGATTGTTATTTTCTACTTTGAGAAAGTTTACATATTGTATCATTTATCTGAAGAGTCATAATATATATCCAAACATTAAAGGTTTTGAGATACCATGCAGTAAATTTACCATGCATTTCCTAAATTTATTTGACCACAGAATACCTGTTTTAAGCAACAGCTATTAAATCCCAGGGACTGTTATGGTGACAGTGACTAAGGAATACTTATTTCTTAGGATATACTTTATAAACAATAACAATCAAAATTCCTATTCATATTTCTTTCATAAGTAAATCAGTGTTCTTTTTTCTTCATATTTTAATGCTAAAATCTTTTATTTTATAGATAGTGAGAACATTATGCCTTTTTCTGACTCCAGCAGAGAGAAAATGCTCCAGATTATGTGAAGCAGAGTCATCATTTAAGTATGAGTCAGGTCTCTTTGTACAAGGCCTGCTCAAGGTACAGTTCCCATTTATCATAAGTGAAACCAATTTTTAAAAGTTATCTTGAGATTAAATGCATCAGTGTACAAAGTTGTGATTTAATAAAAAACAATTTTAAAAAACTATCTTGAGACTTTCATAAACATTTTAAATATTAGCATTTTATGTGTCTCATCTTTATATATCTGGATTAGAACTGACTTCCTTTACACAGCTCTGAGCATAGAAGAATATTATGTCTTCTGGATTTATGGTTAGTGTTATCAGTGAGACACCAGGGAATATCTATTGTTTCTCATGTGGTTATCTGTAACTATGGGTCTAGTTTTAGGATATTCTTTTTAAATACATGTTGCAATCAGGTTGTACATCTAAAATAGGAACATTTCTTTTTTTACTGAATAGATTTTGATTTCTGTGTTACCATTTTGTGCCTATGTACCATATTCATTTACCAAAAAACCTTAAAGCATCTTTAAAAAGTATATAGGATTTGAGCACTTCCCATGTTTTATAAAATAAGTACATATTTCTAATATATAACAAATATTAGAAAAAATTTTGTCTTTTTGAGAATTTTTTATTTGCTCAAAGAGCAAAACGGACATGTAAATTAGCAATTATTTTCGGTAAAAAGGGGAAGACAGTTGTTCACTGTTGAATCTATTGTCAGTATTTCAATATAGTCAAAAACAAGAAGAAATTGTTCTCCTAATAATTCTGTAATTCTCTCATAGTGAGTGCTTTCTTGAGGTTGTAGGCACAGCAAAATGAAAGAAAAGAATATTAAAAATTACTGCAAATAAAAGTTATGTTCATCTTTGTATTTTCAATAATATGCCTGTTATGAGCTCAGAATAATAGTATTTAAATATAGAAACTAGTTTCTGATTAGGAAACATATTTCTGATTTGAATTTCACAAATCTGAAAATAGAACTTCTTCCTACTAGAGGCATAATAAAGTGCTTAACACTTTTATTTTCTCAGAACCCTCTCATTTAATTATATAATTTTAGCCGGGAAAGAGACCTATACCAGATACATAGAAAAAAAACTTGAAACTATAGTTTAATGAAAAAATATTTAAGAGTTCTCCATGCAGCCAGAAAACACCTTGACATTATACAAAAATGATTATCAACAATATTATAAGAGTGAAAAATGGAAATAACCTCTGTCTTCTGTTCTACTCATATGACACAGCATAGTACCTCATACACAAGTAGGTGTTACATGGTAACTGGCTGCCCAACTGACTGTACCTGGAAAGAAGTAAATTTTTTACTGATAAAAATACATTTTCCTTGAGACTTTCAAAAAGCATAGAGTAAGAAAGAAGAACCACTGTTAATATTTGGCATATATCTTCTAGTCTTTTTTCTTCTATATGTATTTTCTTTAAATTTCCTCCCTCATTGAATTATGTTCTGCATGTTCTAATCTACTTTTTCTAAAAAATATTATATACATCTTTTAATTTCAACCAAAACTTGAATAACTTCATTTTTAGCAAATAAATAATAACCCCATTTTCATTATTTAACCACTTCTCCTTTTGGATGCTAAGTTTTTTCTGATGTTTTGCTATTAAGACCAGTGCTATAGTGAACACTCCTGTCACTTATACTCTGTACACAATCATGAATAAGTTCTTAGGATACATTTTTAGAGATGGATTTCCTGAACCAAAACCAGTTTTTTTATTTAAAAAAGTAATTCTTCATAACATTTGGCATAGAAGACCTTACATTTTCCTTTCATTTTAACAGGATTCAACTGGAAGCTTTGTGCTACCTTTCCGGCAAGTCATGTATGCTCCGTATCCCACCACACACATAGACGTGGATGTCAATACTGTCAAGCAGATGCCACCCTGTCATGAGCATATTTACAATCAGCGTAGATACATGAGATCAGAACTGACTGCATTCTGGAGGGCCACTTCAGAAGAGGACATGACTCAGGACACGATCATCTACACAGATGAAAGCTTCACTCCTGATTTGTATGTAATGTTCTGCCTGTTGATATGTTGTCAAACAATATGAAATTTGTCAACAATGCCTATTTTTTATGAGTGAAAACAAAACAAATTGTGTTTAAAAGGAAAGAAACAAAAAAAAAAGAAAAAGAAAAACATTGCTAGTGGAATTAATGCTTAAAGAAACTTTTAATCAAGCATTTTTTTATTTCTTCTTTCTTTCTTTTTTTTTTTTTTCTCGGGTCGGGGCAGGGTTTGAACCCACCACCTCTGTCATATGGGACTGGCGCCCTACCCCTTTGAGCCACAGGTGCCACCCAGGCATTTTTTTCTTAAATGTTCATTTTTTTGTATGATTATGTTTCCTCTGAAATAAGTAAGACTAGCCCTTAAAATAAATATTTAAATATTTATTTAACACGTATGTATTGAGCTCCTAAGCACTGTACTAGGTGCTGGGGTTATAGTGGCCACCTGGAGAGTCTCAGTGCCTGAGTCACCCATGGGCTGTTGCAGTGATTCTCAACTGCTGAGCCTTGAGAGGATCTCAGGTGTGCTGTGGGAATTTTTAAAAATCTTTTAATTATTTTTGAAAGAAGTTCAAAGCATAGTTAAGGATATTCTTTTTCACTCTTTTTTTTTTTTTATCAACATAATTTTATTGTGAAAGTTTAACTGTAGGTTCAAGTGTGCCATAAGATTAAAAAAGGTTGAAAAACATTGGTCTGGTGTTAAACAGTAATTAGGCTTATTAACTAAACCAAAAAAGTAATTCCAACACTATTTTTCCTTGACATGTGAATATTTAAAAAATGTATATAGCAAAACTGTTGAAACATATTAATAGAGCATTTTTTACTTTGTATTTTAAATTATTTTTTACTTTTTACTAGAAAGTTTGATGGGAAAAATAATGATAATTAAATTTTGAGTGTGGACCCAATTTAAAAAAATGATGATGATTAATCTATAATGATAACCCCCTTCAAAAACATATAGGTGATGTTTTAAAACCAGGAAAAGAATTATAACCTACTATTACAGTTCTCTTTTTATCAATGAAAAGTGGTTAGAATAATGCCTGGCACATAGAATGTACTCAGTCAGTGTTAACTATAATCAAGTATATAAGGCAGTATTAAAATCAGAGCAAGCACCCCATCCTGTGTTTCCAAGGAAAAATTTTTGAGCTTAGGCGACAGACATGTGTAGCACCAGTAGCTGAATGCTACGCTAACTAAAAGCACAGAATTGGAACATCAGGTCCAAAGGATCCCCAGCCTCCTGTGTCTCTAGGCACAGAAAGATGACTTGATCAGGACCCAACCTTTTCCCAGTTTTCTCATGTTCATGTTGGTTCTTCGTAAAGTTTTGAGGGAATTGGTTTAAAAAATGAATTGTCAAACTGGCATTACACGTCACTAAGAGTTCACCTGTTGGTAATTTTGGTATGCATGTAGAAATTCTCAAAATCAATGTGTTCCTTCAAATATTTTCTTCTTTCTTACAGTGTTTAGTACTTTTTCTCTCTTTTGATTGGTTGCTTAGGACCTCTTTCTGGGTAATTTAGTGAATTTGAGAGTTTGCAATCATTCTGTATTCTGTTCGGTTTTGTTTTTTAAAGAACACGTGTTATGTTTTTTAAAATTCTTACTCATTTTGATCTAGCTATGTTTGTTTTGCTGATTTGATATACTATGATCAGCCAGCTACTCTTGTTTTATGACAAAATGATGTGAATTTTTAAATTTTCTTTCTATCTCTAAGCAAATTTTCTGAATACAATTTGTCCAAAGATAATGTTTTTAACCACCAGATTATGTGTTGTTACTTTTACATGTTATAGACTTATTTTTACTTTTAAGTATATTTTTAAATGTTATTTACTGTTACTTTTAACTTTTTAAAATAATTTCAGTCACTGCCAACAGGTTAAAAATCAGTCACTGAGAGTGGTGCCTGTGGTTCAGTGAGGAAGGTGCCAGCCACAGGCTGGCAGGTTCGAACCCAACAATGACAACAAAAAAAACATAGCCGGGTGTTGTGGAGGGCGCCTGGAGTAGCTAGTTAGGAGGCTGAGGCAAGAGAATCACTTAAGCCCAAGAGTCTGAGGTTGTTGGGAGCTGTGATGCCATGGCATTCTACCCAGGGCAACAGCTTGAGATTCTGTCTCAAAGAAAAAAACAACAAATCAAATCAGTCACTGAGAAGATTCTCTTATAACACTTTGCCTCAACCAATTCACCTATGACCAAGACATTCAATCAAAGAAACATGTATATTTGCAACAGTAAACTTAAATATGAGTTAGCCTTATTGTCTTTCTAAAGCCCAAGGAGGGGTCCTATCAGTGCCAAGCATGAAATGGCAACATTTTTTTTCCCTTCTCAGTTCCTCCTTCTAAGGAGGAACCTGTCTCCTAAGTTTGGGAACTTGGGTACTTCTCTATTTGTGTGCACACACCCATCCTCTTTCTCTGCCAACCCTGCCAAATATAGGATGATTTCCTGTCACTTTCAGTTGAATATCTATTCCCTTATTAAATGTTATGTTACCCCTCTGACTGAGTAGAACCTAGGGAATATGAAAGGGAAAAGATGGAAGAGAGATAGAGCCCAGGTAAGTACCTATCTTTTTTGTTTTGTTTAGCACCTGTTACAGCGTAAGTGTTGTTAGACAGGCATTGTCTCAAGTGGTCATTATGTCTTGACTTTTCTCCTCATCATTGCCAAGGTAGGTCATATTTTCTTGGGTATTCGGTTTATTTTACTTGCAGATATTAGGTCTGTTAATGCAAAACCACTGTGTTCTCTAATGCTACTCAAGTTTTTCTTTTCTTTTTCCTTTGCTTTCATTTTGGTGATCATAGTGGTGTATGTGTATTTGTTGCTGGCTTTTTTTCCTTTTGAGATAGCGCAAATTGGTAGTTAACCCTTGACACAAGGGTTTATAAAAAAAAAAAAAAGGAAAAAGCCCCCAAAGAAATAAAATTGTCTGAAGGTTCAAAAAATAAAGAATGGTTTGTCAGTTATATTTATTAGTTGCTTAGGGCCCTCAATATTTTTTTATAAGGTGAGGGTAGTAAAATAGGTTGGTAAATGTACACATACCCTTCCTGGGGACTGCTTATACTCTTTAGAGAAAGTACTTACATTACATATCAGCACTAGTAATATACAAATATACATATTACACCAGTAATATACAAATATCTCCTTGAGTTAAAATGAACATATATTTTGTATCTCCAAATACATGTTTAATCTTACAAATATGTTTGTATGTAATATCTCGTTTGTAAGAATTTAAAACATTAGCTGGAGTGAAGGATTATGGAAATAAATTTATATAGCTATTTCAACATTTGATCTTTTTGTTTTGTTCATAGGAATATTTTTCAAGATGTGTTACACAGAGACACTCTAGTAAAAGCCTTTCTGGATCAGGTAAACATTGAACTTGAGATTGTTAGAACAAATGATAAGACATGTTTTCTTTTTTAATGTATCCTATAATTTCCATACTGTATATACAACATTATAAAATTAGGTCCTTATCTTTTTGTAGTATCTTTGATGTTTCTAAATCATCTAAATGATTTTTCTTTTGATTTATTAATGGGGAATAGTCTGTATATTAACAAATATTTTAATTTCAAGCACTGACCTATAACTTAAGGGTTATTTTTTCTTTAAAAGAGGGGTATGGGGCTGGGCACACTGGCTGATGCCTGAAATCCTAGCACTTTGTGAGGCCTGGGAGGGAAGATCTCTCGAGATCAGGGGTTTGAGATAGCCAGAGCAACATAGTGAGACATAGTCTCTACTAAAAATTCTAAAACTAGCCACATGTGGTCATGTGCACCTGTAGTGCCAGGTACTCAGAAGGCTGAGTCAGGAGAATGGCTCAAACCCAGGAGTTTGACATTGCAGTGAGCTAAGATGACACTATTGCACTCTAGTATAGGAGGCAGAACAAGGCCTTGTCTCAAAAAAATATAAAAGGGAGCATGGTTGGGTTTATTTGCCTTAACTAAGTCAAAACTATTTTTAAACCTTAGTATTCTTATGTTGGGGGAGACCAAGTGGAGGGAGGGTAATTGGTAGGACTATACTTAGGTTTAAATGATAGCATTTTTATTGTTTCGTTCTTTAAAAAATATCGGCTTAATTACACATTTGAAAAAAATTAGATTACATGGAACTTAAATTTCTTTTTTTTTTTTTTTGAAGTTTTTGGCTGGGGCTGGGCTTGAACCCACCACCTCCAGCATATGGGGTCAGGGCCCTACTCCTTTGAGCCACAGGCACTACCCTGGAACTTATTTCTTAATATTACAGCTTTGTCGTAACACCATTCTGGGGATCAGGCCAGGAAACTGTCACAGACGTACCTTTGAAATAATGAAATCATTATGTTAACTAGAAATTTTAAATCCAGGTCTGTGTTGTCTGTGACATATCACAAAGTTCAAGGTTAATTCATAGCATGGAATGTCATGCTTCCTAAGCTGAAGTAAAGTCCCTCCCACTTTTCACTCCACCTATGCACACATTCTGTTCGCTTTCGCTCCAGCAAGAGTATATAGCTATATGAATAAATCACAACTTCTGGGGGCTTCAATTTTATTTGAAGTCTCAACTTCTGGGAACTTCAGTTTTATTAGAAGATTTAGGCAGAAAAAGTTAAGTAACACAATGTGAAATAACATAATCTTGAGGGTTTTTTTTTTTTTTTGGAGACAGAATCTCAAGCTGTTGCCCTGCATAGAGTACCGTAGTATGGTATCATAGCTCACAACAACCTCCAGCTGTTGGGCTCAAGTGATCCTCTTGCCTCAGTTTTCCTGTTTTTAGTAGAGATGGTGTCTTGCTTTTGCTCAGGCTGGTCTTGAACTTGTGACCTCAAGCAGTCCACCCACCTTGGCCTCCCAGAGTGCTAGGATTACAAGTGTGAGCCACCGCACCCAGACACATAATGAATTTTAATAATGAAATAAACATGGATATATTCTGAAGTAGAGTGCCAAATTTGAGTGCATTTTTAAGGATAAAATAGAAAACTTAAAGTGTGAGATTGCTTCTATACCCTGTGCTTCTACTACACTCCTATCTGTTAGGGTCATCAGTGGAAATGGTTGAAGAGATGCTCTACTGCAGGTGTCCTCAAACTATGTTCTGCAGGCCACATGTGCCCCCCAGAGGTCATTTATCCAGCCCGCTGGGTGTTTATGCCGCCACTGCCTGTCCTGCCTTAGCAGCCTACTTGTCCCGGGACCCACAGTCCAGCCCTCCAACAGTCTGAGGGACAGTGAACTGGCCCCGTTTTAAAAGTTTGAGGACCCCTGCTCTGGTGTGTATTGGCTGCTGGCACCTTCCAACACTGATGGTGCTGTATAAGAAGAATTGGGAGCACACAGTGTATTAACATGGCTCATCTTCCTGCAGGTCTTTCAGTTGAAACCTGGTTTATCTCTCAGGAGTACTTTCCTTGCACAATTCCTACTCGTTCTTCATAGAAAAGCCTTGACACTAATAAAATATATAGAAGATGATACGTGAGTAAAATTCATAATGTGGAAGAAAAACCTTTGCTTTGGATATTTTCTATATTATAATTTTTTTTTTCTTTTCATTATTTCTGTAGGCAGAAGGGGAAAAAGCCCTTTAAATCTCTTCGGAACCTGAAGATAGACCTTGATTTAACAGCAGAGGGCGATCTTAACATAATAATGGCTCTAGCTGAGAAAATTAAACCAGGCCTACACTCTTTTATCTTTGGAAGACCTTTCTACACTAGTGTACAAGAACGAGATGTTCTAATGACTTTTTAAATGTGTAACTTGATGAATATATTTCACCATAATCATGATTGCTGCTCAAGTAGCTCAGTGGTTTGGAGAAACATCATTTACCCACGTCACGCCACCCGAGTCCTACTCAGCAATTGCAATTAAGTTAGTTACACTACAGTTGTCACAAGAGTCTGTAAGGGCATGTCAGGGGCATTTTACATTGGGTGTCTCTTTTTCTGTATTTACTCTCTTGGGATACAGACTTATGTTTACAATTATGATAAATATTCTTGCTATCTTTTAAAGATAAACTAATAGGATATAAACTTGACCACAACTACTGTTTTTTGAAACTCATGATTCTTAGTTTACATGTATGTAGTCTGAAAGTGAAATCCAAGTTACCTTTCACAGATACAATACCAGTGGACTTTTCATCTTATGGTGTTCCTTGGTGCGTGGAATTACTGTAATACTTTTTCAATCAACTGAAAATTAGAGCATTTAAATCATTTCAGTTCTATGGAAAGGAAGTTAGCTTGAACATAGGTTAAGCTTTAGAAAGAAAATATTAATCAAGCAAATATTTAATTGAAATTAATTATTAGATCCTACTTTGTAGACTTACTCCTTGGGATTCAGTCTTTGCAGAAATGCCAAGCAGTTATGTATAGTCCCTGATTATGGGAAAACCACAGTCAGGGTGTCTTTGATTGTTTGTGTTATTGTTATTGCTGCTGTCAATATCCTGTATAGTTGAGCTCGGTCCAAGGAAATATAGGAAATTGTACTTTATGTTTTAGTACTTATTGCCAACTTCTTAAATTAATTTTCATTATTTTTGAGCCAAATTGAAATGCGCGCCTCCTGTGCCTTTTTTTCCTTGGAAAATATAATTACTTGGAAGAAGTTCAGATTTCACTGGAGTTCAGATTTCACCGGTCAGTCATTTCCATCTTGTCCTTCTTGTGGAATCTTACCATGTACCTGATTAGGCAATCACTGTAACTGAGATTATAAAATGCATCAGAGAATATGCTAACTAATAAGATCTTTTTTAAGGAACATAGACAGTTCCTTGTCTCCTTCCTTAATATGTCTCTGCCCCTATTTTTGAAGTTGTTGCCTGCATCATATAAAGAGTAGCAGGAGAAACTTTACTAAAGTGCTATTTTTCTAGGTGCTACTTTGGCAGAACTTAGTGATCTGTTTCATTTGTTTCTTTAATGTGTTTGGACCATTTTGCTGGCTATGAAATAACTGATTAATGTAATTCTGTGCTAAAACAATGTTGACTTTGTAGTGTAGACAAACACAAGTATTTTTTATTTAAAATTGTTGAGTTAACATGAAAGGGAAAATATCTTTATAAAAAAAGGGATAAAGTGTTAGAGCCCTTCTGCCTCCTCACATCAAATTCAATGAAAAGGCATTCTATTCTGAAAGGTCATAATAGCTTTCACATGAATTAGAAAGATGCAGACATCTTGATTTTAAGACAAATGCTGAAATAGATGACTGATATACTGTCACACACTCATAAGAAAAAATATAGATGCCATCTGGTAGTGTCCCATACTCAATGCTTTGTACACAAGAGATTCTTATTTAAGTGCTATTTTCTTTTGCTGGTTTATTGAACTGTTATGGAGAATGTATGTTGTACAGTGAAATAAGTTATTAAAGCATGTGTAAACATTGTTATATATCTTCTCTCCTAGATGGAGAATTTTTGAATAAAATATCTTTGAAATTTTGTCTCTTTCAGTTATTTATTCAGGAAAGGCACTACTATGGTATTAGAAGTCTGGTCAGCTTTCTCTTCAGCTGATAGTCATGTAGATCTGCACTTTTTTTTTTAATTAATTTTTTGGCTGAGCAAGGTGGTTCATACCTACAATCCTAGGACTTTCGAAG
Organism: Galagoides demidoff; assembly: GCA_963574575.1. Taxonomy (NCBI): domain Eukaryota; kingdom Metazoa; phylum Chordata; class Mammalia; order Primates; family Galagidae; genus Galagoides; species Galagoides demidoff. Next base: position 88,879 of record CAUYQV010020031.1, on the reverse strand, counting down.
GCCAAGGCAAGAGGAGCACTTGAGCCCAAGAGATTGAGACCAGCCTGAGCAACATAGGTGAGACCCCATCTCTTAAAAAAAAAAAATTTTTTTATTGAATTAGCTGGGTGTGGTGGTGTGCAGCCATAGTCCCAGCTACTCAGGAGGCTGAGGCAGGAGGATTGCTTGATCCCAGGAGTTTGAGGTTACAGTGAGCTGTGATAATACTACTGCACATAGTCTGGGTCTCAGAGCAAGATCTTGTCTCAAAAAAAGTAGATAGAACTAATTTTTTTCTTCAAAGGAAATATATTTAAAGGTCCTGTGTAATGCTATATATTAATAATTTCAAATGTAAAATAATGTTCACCGGAGAGTAAGATGATGATACCTATGGTCTTGGGGAGAGAAAGTGGATTGAGGAGCTACCAATCAAAGGATACAGAGTTTCAGTTAGAAATATGTTTAAGATCTGTCCTATGTCTCTATTAAATTGAAACTAATGATGAGCACATGTGTGCAGAGGGAAGCAAGCTGGAGAGAAGGTGGAGGAGGGGTGGGCAAAAACCTACCTAATGGGTATGGTGAACACTATCTGGGTGGTGGGCACATTTATAACCCTGACTTAAGCATAAGAAAATTAGCCTCCCTGTAATATTTTGAAATAAAAATAATCTATTGCACAACATGATGACATAGTTAATAACATATTATATACATGATGTCTACCTATACATCAGGTGCAGTGATTCATGCCTATGATCTTAGCACTTTGAGAGGCTGAGGCATGAGGACCACTTGAGCGAGTTCAAGACCAGCCGGAGCAATACCCCATCTCTATAAAAAACAGAAAAATTAGTCAAGTGTGGTAACACATGTCTGTAGTCCTAGCTACTGGGGAGGCTAAGGCAGGAGGATTGCTTGACCCCAGAAGTTTGAGGTTTCAGTGAGTTATGATGATGCCACTGCCTTCTACCTGGGGCAACAGAGGTCAAAAACAAAATAATTAAATAGAATAAACACATTGTATACACAGAAATTGCTAAGAGTAGATGTTAAGTGTTCTTACTGCAAATAAGTATATGAAGTAATACATTGTTAATTATCTTGATTTAGCCATTTTCACGAGGTATACTTATTTCCACACATCTTGTTGTACACCATAAATGTATACAATTTTAATTTGCTAATTTAAAGAATTTCTTTTAAAAAGATTGTCAAATGAGATAAAAATGCAAGACCCAAATATACGCTGCTGAAGGAAACATGCCTTAAAAATGAAGAACAAATATTAAAATTAAAAAGATGAAAAAAAACACACCAAACTAACATTAATCAAAAGAAAGGTAGAGTGTCAATATCAAACAAGTAGATTTCAGAGCAAAGAAAATCACCAAGGATAAAGAGTATTTCATAATGACAAAACGCTCAGTTCAACAAGAAGACATAGCAATACAATCCTAAATGTTTATTCACTTAATAGCTGCTTCAAAATACACGAAGCAAAAACTGAGGGAACTGCAAGGAGAAAGACAAATCCACAATTATAGTTAGAGATTTTAATACCCTTTTAACAATGTTTAATAGAACAAAGGGGACAAAATCAGGACATGGAAGACTTGAACAAGGTTATCGACCAACTTAACATAAGTGACGTACACAGAATACAACGGTACCCAGCAATAGATTACATGTTCTTTCCAGGAGCACATGGAACATGTACCAAGGTAGACCATATTCTGAACCATAAAACAAGTCATGAAAGATTTATTCATTTATTTATTTATGTGCTTATTCTGAGACAGAGTCTCACTCTATCACCCTGGGTAAAGTGCCACGGCATCATCGTAGCTCACAGCAACCTCAAACTCCGGGCCCAAGTGATTCTCTTGCCTCAGTTTTTCTATTTTTAGTAGAGGTGGAGTCTCACTATTGCTCAGGTTGGTTTCAGACTCTTGAACTCAAGCAATCTACCTGCCTCAGCATCCCAGGGTCCTAGGATTACAGGCATGAGCCACGGCTCCCAGCTTTTGCAAATCATGATAAATTTGAAAGGATTCAAGTCATATAAAGTATGTTCTCTGACCACAATGGAATTAAATTATAAACCAGTAACAGACATACAGGAAAACTTCAAAAACTTGGAAATTAAATAATGTTAAAAGATAAGGTAATTTCTAAATTGTGTGCATTTGGGGGATAAGAGGAAATAACAAAAAGGGAGGTATCAGAGCATTGTGGGATGATTTCTATGAAGAGTGGAATTCAATCTGTCTTTAATGTTTCCCCCACTACAGCCCATTTTTCAGAGAGATGACAGCATGATCCTTCTAAAATTAAATCTGGTGATCATTCTGCTTAATGGCTCTTCAACACTTACAGAATTAAGTCCAAAATCCTAGCCCAAAGTTCTGTTCATCCCTCTTTCTGTCCACTTTGCTCCATCTCCACTGCTGCTGTAAAGACCTTGTTATTTCTACTTAACTTCCTTTGTTGTGTTTTTTTATCATACTTTTCTTTTGCTTGTCTGTCTCCCCAGCTAGGCTAGAGAACAAGATTCCTATCTTTTACATTTTTGTATCTCAGTGCCTCACGTGGTATTTTACAAGGCATGCTTCCTGTAAACGTTAGCTGGATGAATATAATGAGCATATTAAACATTTTTTTGTCCTCTCCAAAAAGAATCATTTCCTATAAATTGAGGAAATTACATTCTTTATAATTTTTCTCCTGGAAAATCCTTCATTCAAATTGAGCCTATGCACAATCTACTTTTAAAATTTCAAAGACCTTAGGCAGTGATTTTCAATTTTTTTGAAGTATTAATATCCTACCATTTTCTGTTTCTGCTTCACTATCTCATCTCTTGCTGAAATGTTCTTTTTAAATTCATTGCTTGGTAAATTGCTAAGCACTTTTCATCAGAGCAATTAGGACAATGGTAAGTATCCATGTAATGAGTGTGGACATTTAAGAAATCTGATCCAGTATTTAGAAAATCATTCCGTAGTTCACAGAGTTGGCTCAAACTGGCACCTTCTGGCATTTGCTTGTGGGTGGGGAATGTGGAATGCTTTGAAAGCTGAATGGGTTTGTCAAGTTTTAAAATTCCCTTATGACTAAAGGAAAACAACATTCATTGTTTAAAAACATCATTGTTTGTTTTTTCTTCTTTTCTGTTCTTTGGAGCCCGAATCTGCAAAAACACTCACACCCAGCTTTTGTATACCTCTCCTAAAGAATTCTAGGGACCTTTTCATTGTGACTGTTCAGAACATTCATAATAAACAGTAAAAAGTCAGTCTTAATGCTCATACGGAATTTTACGAAGAAGGACCTGTCACTATAGGCAGATAGTAGAGCCTGGGACCTGGAACCAGACTTTCAGACTTTCAAAAATCTTTTGTTTTTCCATTTTCAAGCTGTAACTTTAGGTAAAATATTTAACTTCCATGCTGCCTCACTGTCCTTGCCTATTCTTTAAGAAGAGAACTCACAGGGTTGCTCAAGATGCAATGGATTAACCTGGAATGATAACTGGCAGAGAGTAAGTGCACAATGAAGTTGAGTTGTGGCAGTTATTATTATACAGAAGTTGTCATCATTATCCTCATTGTAAAGCCATTAAATGTAGAGTTCCCAAACCTGATTGTTAAACCACAGCAGTTCTTCAGCCATGATTCTAGGGGATACCACCTCAACAGCAAGTTTATTTTCTCAGCTTGAGCTCCAACTACCTATTGCACATAAATAACTCAGTGTTGCCTTAGGCGAAAGTCTTTCTGGGAAATGAGAGAGGGTACCCGTGATGAACTCTGCAGAGGCCTCACCACACTTCTCAGATCTGTCCACTTTACTCCATCTCCACTGCTGCTGTTAAGACCTTGTTATTTCTCATCCAGGTTAATTCAACAGCTTCTCGTCTCCATGGTTTTGCCCACTAACCACCCCCATCTCCTTGCCCATCCCATTTTCTCTACTTTAAGTAGCATGATCTTTCTAAAGTGAAACTCTTGAGTCACTTGCTTTAGAAAACCCTCAATGACAACCACAACACACGATAAAATCCACGATGCACCATGAAGCCCTTGGGACCTGCCTTAGCACACCCCTCCACTTTTTCTGTTTGCTCATACCCTCATAAGAACACCTGATTAACTCTTTCCAGACTCCTTGGGCTCACCTTGCCCTTATCACTGGGCCTGGAGATGTGCTGCTCCCACTACCAGGCATACTGTTGGTTCCTTACCTGGATGAGCTTTACTTATCAGTCAGGATTCACCTTAGGTGGGTGTCACATTCTTCCAGGCCTTTCCCCTCACTCCAGATGGAGAGCATTCCAGACTTTAAGCATGAGTCAGAGACTTTATCTATGCACTAGCTTATACCCAATTGCCTGGTACATAATATCTTCATTAAATACATGTTAAATTAATTACCCTCCTATTAGTTTCTGTCCTTACACGTGTAGCATAGTACTTACAGCATCCTTATTATGGATTTGTTTGTGTCTTCCATTAGACTGTGAGGTCCACAAGACTGTACCCTTGTCTTATATGTCATCATATCTCCAGCTTTCACATAGTGCTTTCCACAAAAGAGAAGCTCAGTAAGTTCTGAATGAATGAATAGTATCTCCATACCATTAATCTCAGGTTTAAAGTTTTCCCAAATTCTGAAGCAATGGGATTTATGGAAACTGCACCCCCCAACACACAGCAGTTCTTGGATGTTATCCCAATGATACCACTAAAATTTTAAGGAAAAGTTTGCAAGTACATTTTTTCATGTACAAAAATGATGCTTGCACAAGTTTGCGTGTACAAAAATGAGCATTTTTCTGGGTGGCAAGTTTTTTTACCTGCAGCCTTCATCAATAAATTTTTCCATAGCCTTTCTCAGATTCTCAGAGAGATCTCTGATTCCCTGAAAGATAAGAAGCTATTGTCATAAGGAGTATTTTTTAAAAATCAGTTGTTAAAATATTTGCAAGGTAGCTTGATGAATCATTTTAAGCCATTTGACCCAGATGACTGCCTCCAGCTGTCTCTCTGCTGCCAGATTGTGGCAGTTCCAGCTGGCAGCAGGGGACGTTTCTTCTGGATGTATATCCAATGGTCCTCCCCCCTCCCACACACACCTGTAGGAGCAGCTTGAGATTCCTTCCTGGTTCTAGATGCATCAAGGATTTAAGCTGCAGGAACCAGCACCATATTAGTGTCTTTACCCAGAATTGAGAGAATTAGAGGGTTTTTTGTTCAAAGCGGAGAACCCTCTTTGATCCACTTTGGCTAGACATTTTCTCTGGCTTTCATCAATAGCCTCAGCATTTTTTTTTCTGGCCTAGACCCACACAAACAAGAGGAGACTAGAGATTCTCTAAAGAGCTAAGAAAAAGCACATTTTAAAAATAACTTGAGCAAATGAATTCTTCTGGCAAAAGCAATGAGACTACGCCAAAAAAACTTTAGAGTTTTGCAACAGTGGTTCCTGCAAATGTAAACAACTTCAGGGTCCACATGAACTCAATCACTTGCTGAACAGAAAGAGTCCCTGGTCCAAAATCTTCAGGAATAAACACTTTATAAAACTAAGGCCCAATGATCTTCATATGGGAGCAGGGACGGGGTGGGGATGAGGGGGGCACAACATAACTTAAGGACAATGAAAAAGTCTTATGATTAGAAACTCAACCAAAATTCTGGCTTTCTGAGCTAGAAGTTGGGATGGTGGTGGTGGGGGTTAGGGTGTAACCCCAGGCTCTTGCTCAGACCCTACGAGGCCCCTGCCTTCCCTAGGGAAAGACAGAGTCTACTCACTCTCATGAAGTCAGAAGAAACCCCTATAGGTTTCACCATGTGTCCTGTTGACAAGATAATGGTTCCGTTGAAACTATAACATACTTGGCTGATGGAACCCACACTATCACAAAACTTGTACCCAGTCCTAGCTTTTCAGGCCTAATGATAATGTTACATTCTTTCTAATGAAACCTCGACTGCTCTAATGATCTTATGCTGAGTTTTTCTAGTATTAGAATAACATTGCCATAAAGAATAAATAAAATTATCAGTTTATATTTGTATAGCTCTCTTTCAAAGCAAGTATCTTCTCATGCCTTGGAAGTAGTTAGATCCTTTTTGTGTGAGGAACACTGCTAGAATCTATATCCAAGAATGGACAAAACTTGCAGAAATTCAGGAAAAAAAGTTACAGGAATCATTATGGAAAAGGGTTAAAGAACTTGTTACTCCTTATCCTAGAGATGTAGGAAAGATTGGCACAGAACTTAATGTGATATTTCAGGTACTCGAGAGGATCAGAGTCGAGTTAGCAGCATTTATTGAGGGATGGCTGTGTGGCAGGCTCTTCACAGCCTCACATCTAACCTGCAGGATAACCTGGTCAAGTGAATATTCCTATGTACATGCTGAGAGCACGGAGCATTACGATGTCAATGCCCCAGCACCAGAGAGAGGGAGTTCATGCTTCCTCTGCCTTTTTGTTCATTCTGGGCCCTCAGAGGATTGGATGATGCCCTCCCAGGGTGGAGAGGGTGGATCTTCTATACTCAGTCTACTGATTCAAATGCTCATCTCTTCTAGAAACATCTCCACAGGAGTAATATTTTACCGATTACCTGGGCATCCTGAGCCCAGACAAACTGACAAAGTTAACTATCACAGGGGGTTGTTTGTTTCTGTAGTAACACTTGACTGACATGCCCAGCCGACTGGAAATTGACCTTTCATCACCCACACCATACTCTGAACTAACGTGCTGTGCTGCCTTCCTGGTGAAGAACGATGGCTAAGTATCTTCTACCTGATTTGAGTTGTAGGAAAAAAGGTCATTATCTGCAGGGACAAATACTGTGATTCAGCAGGGGCAAATCAAGACTGATAGACAACGCAGGAGGAAGGAAGATCTGGGGAACTTCCATTGATGTTTTACTCAGAAGAGAAAAATGGCTAATATTTGGATGTATTTCCTTCTGGGCATGTTTAATTAATCCACACTTTGAGTCTATTTTCCCAAAGGGAGTTCTACTTAAAAGAATACTTCTTAACAGAGTCTCTGCCTTGGAAAGGTTCTCTCTGCTTCAGGGCCTCTCTCTGGTTTAATCTCAGCTTACTTTTTTTATATGCCTCCCAACAGTAACCTCTTCCTCTGCTAGTTAATACACAAGATGGCCTTTACACATATTTCCATTCTCCCAGGAACCCAAGTTACAGCCTGAGACAAAAACTGGAGTGCAGTCAGTTTACTCAGGAGGTGATTCCAGGAAGTAGAAGTGAGAGATCAGGCAGATCAGGACACGAAGGAAGAAAAGTCGATAGGTGGGCAAATGTGGCAACTGGTGCTAAATCCTGGTTGGATCACTAAGAAATGTAAAGAATTTATTGCCGGGTGTGGTAACTCACACCTGTAATCTTAGCACTCTGGGAGGCTGAGGCAGGTGGATTACTTGAGTTCAGGAGCTGGAGACCAGCCTGAGTAAGAGTGAGAGCCGTCTCTACTAAAAATACAAAACTAGCCAGGTGTAGTGGTGGGCATCTGTAGTCCCAGCTACTCAGGAGGTTGAGGCAAGAGGATTGCTTGAGCTAAGGAGTTTCAGATTGTTGTGAGATATGAGGCCTCAGCACTCTACCCAGGGCAACAGAGTAAGACTCTGGTTCAAAAATAAAACAAAAATGTATTTCTCCCATTCTCCACTGGTTGTCCCTGGGGCTCCAACCAGCCCTCCCTGCTGCAACACAGATGCTGTGTCTACTCCTGAACTGAGCAAACTCCTGCATCTGTGGGAACGGTCTTGTAGCAGACAGAAGAAAGAAATGACAGCTGGTGTGTACTTGAGATTTGGGAAACTGGCACTTCATAAAAACACTGAAATCGGAGATGTGTCAAGAGATGTGACATAAGGCATCAAGGAAGTCCCCTGCACTAAGACTTACTCCCTAAATGCTAATCTCACATCTCACAGGGGTGATAGACACAAAGAGATAGAAAGTCATGATTGAGAGCACCAAAGGGGCTCTGTGCAAAACTTGGGCAAGTTTTGCAGTCTGTAAAACGGGGGTAATAATACCTATCAACCAAGGTCATTGGGAGGATGAGATGAGCTAATTAAGTGACAATGTGCAGCATAGGTCCTGACACACAGTAGTGCTCAACAAATGTTAGTTTCCTCTACCTTCTATCTGTAAGTACCAGGAGCTGTACTAGATGCTGAGACTGGTCTCAAGGGTCCTTTAACATTTCACTTAATGATTCTGAGATTGTCCCTGAGCTGGCTATGGGTTATTAACTATAGGAGAACTCTTACTATGGCAAGAAACAGAAGCCCAACTCAAACTAACTTAAGCAAAAGGGAATCCATCGACTTTTGCAGCTAGGAATTCTAGGATTGGCACTGGCTTCAGGAACTACCAGAGTTTAAACAACGTCTTCAAAGCTTTCTCTTTGTGCCTCTCTCTTCTGTGCTTTTCTTGCTGATTCTTTTTGTCCATATGCAGGCGTCCTCAAACTATGGCGCACGGGCCACATGCAGCCTGCCTAGGGCATTTATCCGGCTCGCCAGGTGTTTTTGTCACAGCTCTCTGCCCTGCTTAGCAGCCAACTTGTCCTGGGGCCTGCAGTCCAGCCCTCCAATGGTCTGAGGGACAGTGAACTGGCCCCCTGTTTAAAAAGTTTGAAGACCCCTGGTCCATAGTATGGATAAGTTCACCCATATTTGAGAGAGGTGAGAAGGGGATGGCAGTAGAGAGCTTGGGTTTACATCATTCTTGCTTGGTGACTACAGGATCCATGTATAAATTCTCAAAGAAGAGCACCTCTGTTGATCTGCTTGGATCATATACTTAGATTATGGTTAAGGGGAGCCCTTGAAGTGACTGGAGCCCATTGGCACTTCATGGGCTGGGTCAGAAGAAAGAGGAGTGAGGAAGGGCTGGTGGCCGGGCACTCTTCACTGAGACAGGGCAGGAGGAGGGCAAAGCAGAATGAAGAGGCTGTGGCCGGCATGCCATAACTTGCTTCCTGTGAATGACAGCAGAGTGGCCTTGGTAGGCTCCCACAATCATCACATTCAGGAGAGCCATTTGTAGCTTCTGCCAATGCCAGCAGAATCACATATTTCCACCCAGGGGTTGAATTTGGCCCCGTGCTAAACTTCAAAACACAGAGTTGTTTTGGAACAATGGAAGGGCTCGGCACATTCATCTGGTGTCCAACAAAGCCTGACTGTGTTGCTGCCCGTTCCCTGTGTGCCCTCTGAGAACAGCCAGTGCTTTAGGAAAGGAGAAAATGTCATTACAGGATAGCTCACCTCAGGTGTCTTGAACTCAATAAAAATATATCTTAGGACTTTATCTCTTTATTATTATAAAAATAAAGTGGACAATTTTCAGATAAAATGAAGTATAGAAAAACCTGCTATGATTTCACCCACAGAACCATTGTCAACGTCTTGGTATATATACTTACAAATCCCTTCCTAGGAATACATACAATGTGGATTTTTTTTTCAAATATTAAAAATGGGATCACATGATACCCGCTACTTTGTATGCATGCTTTCTTTGCTGAGATGTGTTCCAACAAGTGCACAAACCCTAAGTAGTCAGCTTGTTGAATTTTCACTCACTATTTTTAATAGCTGCATGATGTTCCATAGTTAGCCTATGCTATAATACTATGTTTAATGAAGGCCCTATTAATGAGTGTTAATTTAATCTATTTGCTTGTTTCTTCCAGTCTGGCAGTCATTTATTAAGTGTCCACTTAGGGGCTAGACATTCTTTTATTCATTAAGACTACCACATTGCCTGTATTAGTTACTTATTGCCACAATAATACTGCATAACAAGTCATTCCAAACTTTAGTGACGTAAAGCCACAACCACTTATTATTTCTCAAGATTCTGTGGGTCAGATGAGCAGTTCTGCTGATACAGGCTCAACAAATTTTAGTTGGACTATTTGTGATGCAAAAGGAAGACAGTGAAAAAAGTTAGTGTTTGGGTAGGTGTGTGCTTCCAGAAACAAACTAAGGAACAGGGAAACTGCAGGTATTATAAAAGAGGGATGGGGCTGGGCATATTAGCTCACAGCTGTAATCTTAGCTCTCTGGGAGGCTGAGAGGTCAGGAGTTCATGACCAACCTGAGCAACAGCGAGACCCCATCTCTAAAAATAGCTGGGCATCCTGGTGGGCATCTGTAGTCCCAGCTACTCAGGAAACTGAAACAAGAGGATTGCTTGAACCCAGGAGTTGGAGGTTGCTGTGAACTATGACACTCATAGCTCTCTACACCGCGCCCCCCCAAAGAGAGGTGGTTAGGAAAAAATTTGCAAAAGAAAGACATTTTTAAAGAAAGATGATGTCAGATTCCTTCATTATCAAGAAAAAAGATTCAGAGAACTATAGCTGGAGGTGGGGTAGTAAAGTAGGAGTAGAGAGGGCTGGGAGGAAAAAGGAGATTATTTTAAAATCACTTTATAACAGATACCAGTGTACATACTAAAATTTTACACAGGCATATCTGATCACTCATCTCTCTCTATGAGCCACTGCTAATCTTTAACATCCCTCCCTTGCTGCCTTCCTTTCTTCCTTCTTTCTTTCATCTCTTGCTTCCACCTCCCTTCCCTTTTTGTTGCCTTTTTCTTTGTCTTCTCCTTTCCCTCTTTCACCATGGGTGTATGTAGTAGTATGAGGGGTTGACAGAGAAATCAAATATAACAGAAGCAGGGCCCTGGGATAAGCACTTGGCATCCTGTAGGCAAGCCATGTGTTCTAAGAGACAGGGCTAAGGGGCCCAGGCACAGTGGCTCACACCTACAATCCCCGGACTCCAGGAGGCCGAGGGGGGTGAGATTGCCTGAGCCAGAGGGAAACCCCATCTCTAAAAATAGCTGAGCACTGTGGCAGGCACCTGTAGTTCCAGCTACTTGGGAGGCTGAGGCAAGAGGATCACTTGAGCCCAGGAGTTAGAGGTTGCTGTGATCTGTGATGCTATGGCACTCTACTGAGAGTGACTCTGTCTCAAAAAAAGAAAAAAAAAAAGAAAGAAAGAAAGGAAAGAAAAAGCAAAGAGATCAGAGGAGCTCACAGTATTGCCAAATGTACAAGCCAACCACTTCTATGCGGTACCCAAGGATGGGAAAACAGCCTTTCCAAATCACTGACCTATAACATCACCTTTTCAGAAGAGTAACGTAATCATTGGCCAACAGCAATGATGACAATTACTCCTACATCAAGAAACATTCTAGTACTGAAAGTCACAAGCTCTGGGTTCTAACAGTGGCTCTGCCACTAACGATCCACAAGCCTCACTGGTGACTGGAGTGTCTGGGCCTCCATCTCCTCCCTGGGGGATTGGGATCACGGAGCTCCTCTCCAGCCTCAGCCCTCCCTTATTAGCACTCCTCTGAAAGGAGGCATTCCTTTTGGCTTCTGGTGCGGACAGTTTGAGCAGCGGTGAGGAGCAACTCCAAATGAAAACCGGGTTTAGCGTCTAATGAAAAAAAAAAAAGGAAAACAAAGATTAGGAAAGAGAATAAAAGTGTAATTCAATTTTATAAAGTGACATTGGGTAGAAATCTTGGTGAGTTTTCACAAGAGGGAAAATCAGAGCACTATGTGCTCAGTGGGTTTGGGAAGTTGTGCTCTCAAAGCCATTGCTATGGGGTGGCATCGAAAAAGAAGAGACTGTCTCATGGATGCTTCCAGCTGGCTGTAAAAATAATGAGGATCCCAAGTAGACTTTCTGTATTTGAGAAACACACTTTACCGCTTTTGTGATCAATGCTCATTATCATCACCAACAAATCAGGCATTAATCCTCAATTGCCTTGTCTGGCAAACACAGAAAAAGTCTTTTGCTCTCCCTGAATGTCTCTGGGAAAGAAATGAAGGAAGTAAGTTTTTCTCTTTGCAACAAGGTAACAAAGGAAGGGAAAGCAAGAGAGAAAGGAGGGAAAGGGAAGGAAAAAATGAATGAAGGAAAGAAGTTAGTTATTCATCCCTACAGAGACTGTAAAGTATTAGGCAACAAGGTATGGGGGAAATTTTAATGGAAACTTTTCTGAAAATCTTTTCAGAGAAATTTTTTTCCTCTGAAAAGCATCATTGGGTCTGTTAAATACCCAAGGCAAGTCACTTTCAGATGACAGAACGTGAAACACTAATCATAATTGAGGCTAGCCTGAGGCCATTTGGATATTCAATAGTTATTCAATCCAAGGGGCTTTCCAAATTGTGAAGCAGCTTCTTAAGAGGAAATTAATATTGGGAAGTGCATCACACCTAATGGGAACTTTGAGAAAATAAGGTCCTGACTAGGTAGAAGAGCTAGAGGCTAAAGAAGGTCAGAATGAATGATGTCCTCACTTTTGTTTCTTAATTATGATAGGAAAAGGAAAATCTTGTTTATTTTCTCTGCCAGGAGGGCAGGGCGTGGTTTGGCGACGTTCCCAGATTATCAAAAGCTACCTTCAGTCTGACAGTAGAAAAATTTACTGCCTTCATTTCTTTCCCACAGATATTCAAGGGGAGCTGAGGAGATGCAAAAGACTTCTGTGTTTTCCAGACAAGATGATTGAGGATTAATGCCTGGTTTGTTGGTGATGGTAATGGACATTGATGACAAAAGTAGTAAGGGCTGTGTTTCTCAGATGGAGAAAGTCTATTTGAGATCCTCATTATTTTTCTATTTAAAAGAGAAAGGGGAGTTACAGCGAGCTGGAAACGTCCATGAAACATTGCTGGCCTCTTCTTCGTCTTTCTATGCCTTTGTATTACTGCTTTGAGAACACAACTTCCCAAACTCATTGAGCACACGGTGGTCTGATTTCCCTACTTGAGAAAAGTGCTAACATCTCACCCCAGAACTGATTTTGGGGGATCCAGACTGTGGTGCTTTTAGATGTGACCACCTTAGACTCTGGTTCTCCTGGCAACTGATCATACCTAAGCCAACTTGTTTCAGGGTGAGAGAATTCATTTCCATTATTCAAAGCACTGACACAGACCACAAGTAAACCACATGTGGCTGGTGTAAAGCCAGAGCAAAAACATCAGGCTCGTATCTTGAAAAGAGTCATTCATTAAAGGCTCATTTTTTATTTATTTAATTTTTTTCAGAGTCTTACTTGTCACCCTCAATAGCGTGCTATGGCATCATAGCTCACAGCAACCTCAAACTCTGGGGCTCAAAAGATCCTATTTCCTTAGCCTCCTGAGTAGCTGGGACTACAGGCACCCTCCAGGACATCTGGCTAGTTTTAGAGACAGGGTCTCACTCTTGCTCAGGCTGGTCTGGAATTCCTGAGCTCAAGCAATCCACTGATACGCCTCTGCCTCCCAGAATGCTAGGATTACAGGCGTGAGCCACTGTGCCCAGCCTAAAGGCTCATTTTTTGAAGAAGGAAAAAACAGTCTGGTGGGGAGACCTAAAGGAGCATTGGGTCACTATGCACAATTAAAACAGATCCTAAGAAGAGGAGAAAGAGCACAGTCTTTTCAATAAAATTATTTAAAAAGTAACTTGGGAAAGAACATTTGCTCTGTTTCATAGAACAGAGGCACATAGCTTGCCCATTAAGATTCCAGACTGCACCATCTTGTTCAGCTGTCACTGATGCAACTTTAAACTGTGACATGTGTTCTTATCAGCAATCCCATTCTGACCTCTCTATGCCTCAGTTCCACTTCCACAAAATGGGATTGATATAATGTGGATTTCAAAGGAAATGACTGTAGACATTTAGTGCCACAACATGTTAATAATTATACTAGCAGAAAATATGTTTTAAGATATAGATTCTTGTCATGGTTTGAAATTGCTTAAAAGATACATATATTTATATATATTTCTCTAAAAGATATATATGTTAATACATGTATATATATTTTTATATACAGTAGAACGTACAGTTGATCACCCAAGGGTCTATAACAAACTGTTCAACACATGTAGGTGGTCAAAACAAGGAGCTGCCCTATTGTACTGATATGTACATGTGGTTCATGTCCAGTCTATGAAAATTAGGTCAATTGAAGGAGGTGATCAATGTAGGGTTATGGTCAACTATGGAGGTTCTACAGTATTTACACACACACACACATTTGCTCTTGTTTAAATTGCCATTACTTCAATGCTTAGGGGAAGCCATGTACATTCATTTCGAAGACTCATAGTTCATTAATGTAAATTTTATTATAACAGAAGCTCCTATAAGCATTGAAACAATTTCTCCAGCCCTGTCACTGCTCTAGGTCTTAAAAACAAAATCAAAGCAGGCAGAGAGAAAATGTGCCATACTGTTGAAGATTTAGTAGGTACACACTGGATTTGTGAACTCTCATTGCTTGGACAAAAGGAAGGACCAGAGGATGTCTGCTGTTTGTTAGTGAATGGCCTGTAACAATTATAGTTAGCATACTCCTGAGCACAATGATGCTGGGTAATCAGATTCAGCCAAAATGAATAGGAATAGTCTTATTAAATTTAATTTGAGTAGCCCTTGAACTCTGAGCACTGTCATCCAGAGCAATATAACTGGGTAGCCTTTGGAAGCTGGTTAAAAACAAGGAAATGAATTCTCCTCTATAGACTTTAAAAGGGAATGCAGGTCTGCTAACACCTTGATTTCATCCGAATGAGACCTGTGTTGGACTTCTGACCTGCAGAACTATAAGATAATAAATTTGTATTGTTTTAAGCCACTCAGTTTGTGGTAATTTGTTCTGCAGCCATAGAAAACTAATACTGGTAGTAAACAAAATCAGTAAAAAATATAGCATGTCAGATAACGATAAACTCTAAGAAGAAAATTGGAGCAAGAAATGTGGATAGGGAAGGTCAGAAGGAAAGAATGGTTATAATTTTATTTTATTATATTATTATTATTATTTTTTGCAGTTTTGGCGGGGGCTGGGTTTGAACCTGTCACCTCTGGTATATGGAGCCGGTGCCCTACTCCTTTGAGCCATAGGCACCACCCCTATGGTTGTAATTTTAAATAAAGTTGAAAAGGGAGACATCTGTTGATTTTTGAGCAAAGAGCTAAAGGAATTAAAGCAGCAATCACAAAGTTAGAGGCCAAGTACCAAGACCCTCTGCTAGGAGCTTCCCTGGTATTTATGGGAACAAAGGAAGGCATCGGAGATTTGTAAAGGGAAGGATAGTAGGTGAGGTCAGAAATAAGGGGATGCCAGTTTGTACTGGCTTTACCTTAAGATAAGAAGTCAAAGGAGGAGTTTAAGTAGCACAGTGACATGATATGACATGCATTTTAACAGAAGTACACTGGCTGCTTATTGACAGTAGATGGCAGGATAGAGGCGGGGGACCAGTTAGAAGGCTACTGCAGTAATTCAAGCTAAAGGTATTGGTGGCTTAGACCAGGGTGGTAACTGGGGGTGTGGGAGGTGGGGATATGGAAAGAGATCTGCTTCTAGATAGATTTTGAATTCTTTTAAAAGGATTTGCTGAGAGGTCAGAAGTGGGATACAAAAAGAGACAAGTGAAAGATGATTCCACTGTTTGGAGCCTGAGCAACTGAAAGGTCTGGCCATTTGCTGAAACGGCAGTAGGATGGAGTTTGATAAAGAGGATCAGTTCATTTTGAATTAGGGTACCTGGATCTTCCTCTTTCTCCATTCTCTGTCTTGAGATTTATTTTCCAAAGATGCAAAGAAACATACACATAAGGAATAATAGCCAGTGAGAAACAGTATCTTGCTCCATTAATGATGGAGCCAAGTTTGCTGTATAACACCTATGCAGGGCTCTGATAACAGTTGGGTTAGAGGCTCCGCGCCTGTGGCTCAAGCGGCTAAGGTGCCAGCCACATACACCTGAACTGGTGGGTTCGAATCTAGCCCAGGCCCGCCAAACAACATTGATGGCTGCAAAAAAATAGCCAGGCATTGTGGCAGGTGCCTGTAATCCCAGCTACTTGGGAGAAGGAGGCAGGAGACTTGCTTGAGCTCAGGTGTTGGAGATTGCTGTGAGCTGTGATGCCACAGCATTCTACCCAGGGTGACAGCTTGAGGCTCTGTCTCAAAAACAAACAAACAAAAAGTTGGGTTGAAGAATGAGATGTAGCCTAGAAGGACCTACGAGGGCTTGCATCTACTATGTCGGCCCTTCAGAGCAGATTGTGAAGGTTAAGACATCCTACTCTAGCCACCTGGTCACAGGTGGAGAAGCTGAATGATAGAGTACATGCCCCTACTCACTGGTGAAGTTACCCAGGAAATACCAACGGCTCCCTGCAAATAACCAGATTTATCACTCCTCCCCGGGAAGGAGCTATCAAGGGGTGGGCAAGGTTGAAATCCAAGGAGACAGGCAGACACAGTTTCATTAATGTTTGTTGGTTAAAATTAAATGTCCTCTTAGCCCTGCTGTGATCTGCTCATTTGCACCCTGATGGGTCAGCCCTATCTCCAGAGCAGAAGTTGGATCTCAACATCCTGCTTTTGTTTCTGAGACAAGAGACCTTATTTTTCCTCTCTTCTTGATGGTAGTGAACAGCCTTCTCCCAACTGGGGATGAGACAAGTAAGAGAGAACTAGTAAAGTATAATTAAGGGACTTCCATCCTAATTCTTCTGGATGAGGAAGAGCTCTCTGATTGTCAAGAGGCCAAGAAGACCCAACAAGCATTAAATGCAGTGACCAGGTTGGAGTGTCTAAAAATTGGGGCAGTTTGAAAGTAAGGTGCATTCTTCAGTGACAAATAGAAATATTGCTTAGTGGCTGTGTATCTGACAGTCCCTTCACATGCCCCCTCCTTGTCTGAGTCTTATAGTCACAATCTTACTATCTTGACATTGCATGAATGATATAGAATTAAATAGAATCATTAATCTAGGGTTCATATCATTATACTCTGACTACATATCAAATGTTTTCTACAATCTCAGAGCTGACTTGATTTTAGAAGTTCTCAATCAGTTCTTGTGGAAACTCTTTTGGGGGAGGGATGTTTTCTTCATATATCCTAATTCTACTCAATATATTTCTGCACCTCCTTACAGTGTACAGTAAGGATTGCAAATTGCGGTTCTTATCATCTGCTACTCCTCAATCAATATGCAGTAACATGCTGTCATGTAGGGAATAGGAAGATGTGGAAAACCCAGTCCTTTTTCTCAGGAAGTCAGAAACCTGGTATTTTACGAATCTTACTATACACTAAGAATACTCTCTATATTTAATTTAACTTTATTTTTTTTTTTTTGAGACGGAGCCTCAAGCTATCCCCCTGGGGCAGAGTGCTATGGCATCACAGCTCACAGCAACCTCCAATTCCTGGGCTCAAGCGAGTCTCCTGCCTCTGCCTCCCAAGTAGCTGGGACCACAGGCGCCCGCCACAAAGCCCGGCCATTTTTTGGTTGCAGCCATCATTGTTGTTTGGCAGGCCCAGGCTGGGGATTCGAACCTGCCACCTTAGGTGTACTTGGCTGGCGCCTTAGCCGATTGAGCCACAGGCGCCGAGCCTAATTTAACTTTAATGACCACTCCGTAAGGTAGATGTTGCTCCCATCAGTTTTCAGAGAATACTGAGGCTTAAAGGTTTGGGGTAGTCCGAGGTCAGGCAAGCTGAAAGTGGAGGCCTGTGGGTTTGGCTTCGAAATCCTTGTTTATTCATAATTTCCAGCTTGTTCTAGTAAATCCTCTAGAACCTCAAAGTATTTTCTAATGATTAATGCTCCATTCTGTGTCAAGCAGTCCATGGCATTTTTTGACAGTCAGAAAATTCTGGAGAGAGTAAGTCATTTCCCCCCCGCCCCAGGTGCCTTGGCCGTGGCCGTTGTGGATCAGGACACATCCTTTCTGATCTGACATTTTCCTTGCCGCCCTGGCTCCCCCGAAGTAGACTGCCTGCGTCCCACCTCTTTCAGAGGGAAAGATGAGCCTAAGAGCTACCGGACTTCTCGCCCCTACGGAGCTGCCATTTTACAGGCGGCCGCCAGGGGTCCCCGCCCGGCGCCGCCGCGCGACAGTCGAGCCCCGGCGGGCTGCGCGGCGCGCTGGGTCCATGTGGGGGCTGCTCTGGAGCCGCGGCAGCAGCAGCTGGAGCCCCGCGCCCGCCCGCCCCTGGCGCGCCTGGACAGAGCGCTCTGGCCGGAGAGCCCCCGCGGAGATCGGCAAACGTCTCCCCACCTGCCCGAGCTCACCGTTTTTCTCTCACTCTGACTGCAGCTGACCCGGCGAAAGGAGCCTACAGGGCCCTAGGCTGAAGGAAAAACCCCACGGTGAGTGAAAACCAAGCGCTGGGAGGCAGCGCCCCAGGTGGGCAGAGGTGCAGGGCGCATCTGGGTGCAACAGGGGGAGTGAGGTGTGGACCCGCTCCCCCGGCCGGCCGCGGGTTTCGGGGGCTGGACTCCGCTGCAGACCCGTGCGCGCGCCTTGGCTTCTGGCCGGCTCCGCGTGCGCACTTCCCGGCAGGAACAAGGGTCCGTTTCCCAGCCCGGGCGGGATTCATGCCCTTGATTTTGAAAGACGTAAATCAATAAAATCCTCTTTTCTTAGGAGTGCAGATCTGTTTCCGAACCCATCCCGAACTGCGGGTGCGTGCAGGGTGCGTGTTCGGCTGTGGGTGGCGGAAGACAAACTTTTTTGCAAGTGCGCCGGAGGCAGGGGGACCGCGCCTGGGCGTGTGGATCCTGAGGGAGGAGACTTGGTTTGGGGCTGCGTAGGGGAACTCCATACAGTCAGGTCGCTCCGGGGCTGTTGCTGCTCGGTGGAAGTAAGGAGCGTACAAAGGACTTATAAATTCTGCGGAACTCTTGGGCCAACAACTGTCAAACCTCTGGAGTCCTAGCCCTTCTCTTTCCTGTACTGGGGAAATGGGTGAAAACCTCTCCACTGTTCTTTGATTGCCCTTTCCCACCTTTGGACCCTTCTCAGGAGTGTAAAGAGCTGACCCCTGGCGTCTGGCAAGTACCAGTGACCCTAAGCCCCCCAGGATTGCCCCTTACTCCCCTTTCTGATCCTCCCATTTGCACTGCCCACAGGGCCTTTAGACACAGCCGACAGAGATCGTGGCGAGTGGCCTTTTGTTTCTCCGCGTTTCCGCTATTGTTTGCCTTCCCAACATCTGGCGGGGCCTGGGGAGAGAAGGAAGCCCCTCTCTTCCCCCTCTCCCGCCCCCGGCTCCAGCCGCCGGGCCACCTCCCGTAGGGGACCCCAGCTGGGGTGAAGGAGGAGCGGGAGCCCAACCAGGCCGCCCCACCCCGGGCCTTGCGGTTAGAGGGCGGAGGGAAAGTTGTTCCTTCCCCGCCTCCGCGGCTGCCTGTGGCCCAGGGCTCATTTCTCAGATCTGATCCAAGGCGCACCGCAGAGGGCGAACTTTGAGAAGGGTGCTGCTTTCCAGAGAGAGCAAGCGAGGTTCCGCCCAAATCCATGGTGTCCTGTGGTTGGTTCTAGAAGATTTCATTCTCTAGCTAAATGCCTTGTGGCTACTCTGTGCCTGAGCAGTGAGAGTGGGTCAGGGTACCCCCCAGTCGGCAGAAAGCCAAGGTTCTGGGGTTTGCAGAATGGAGATGCAAATGACTTAGGAAGCCTAAAGACGTTGCCTGGAAATAGTGATGGCGTGGCTCACTTCGGAATAAACGTGGAATTCTGACTAAGCATACAGCTCCAAGTTTAAATCCTACATTCTCTTTCTGCATTGTAGAATGAGAGAACCTAGAGGACGCGATTAGACGCGGCCGGAGCAGTGTTCTTGCTTCCATGTCTCAGTGAACAGGTGGCTTGGGATAGCCCAGACTTCCCCTGTGGGTGTGCCTGTTAGATTATAGGTGTCCCCGTTTCCCGGCACAAGTTGGATACATACACATCGTGTCCATTCTGTGTGAGTGTACTGTACATTAATTATTTATTAAAGAACGAAGGCAGGATCCCCAGATGGTGCCCAGATTCCTCTTAGCAGTGAGGAGAAGCTCAGTCATAGCACCTGTTGGAAACTTTATTTCCTCTCCTCGCACCCTTGAGTTGACCTCGTGTTGCCAGCTTCTTTTTGTATGAAGCCGAATCACTCTCTTCCAAGGACACTCAACCACGCTCTTTTAATCATCTAGCTTTTGATCCCTCACCAACCCAGGGAAGGAAGAAGGCTTATGTAGGGACACTTGTGACCTGTGTACCCATTCAAACATTTTAAGTGGAAACTGCTTGCCGCTGCACAGTTCTAGGAGTTTTCCTTTTGCCAATTTAATAGAACTTTTTTTTTTTTTTTTTTTTAGACGGCGCCTCAAACTATCCCCCTGGGTAGAGTGCCATGGCATCACAGCTCATAGCAACCTCCAACTCCTGGGCTCAAGAGAGTCTCCTGCCTCTGCCTCCCAAGTAGCTGGGACCACAGGCGCCCGCCACAATGCCCGGCCATTTTTTGGTTGCAGCCATCATTGTTGATTGTCCGCCCGGGCTGGGGATTCGAACCCGCCACCTTAGGTGTGTACGTGGCTGGAGCCTTAGCCGCTTGAGCCACAGGCGCCGAGCCTTTAATAGAACTTTTAAGTTTCCATTTAACTAGAAAGGAGTAAGAGAGCTAAGTCAGGAATGTGAACCACATAGCACTTTCTCCAGTGATTTCTGGATATTACCAGTGAGACCAATAAAAGAAAAAAAAAGTAAGATTTTTGAAGAACTGGAAGGCACTTTATAAACATTTCATTATGAAAATAATCTCCAAGGAAGGATTCCTGTGAAATTTAGCTTCTCTGCGGCAGCAGCAGAGAATCAGCACCAAGAAAGGACAGGACTTGCTCAAGAAGTACCCAAAGTCATGACTAAAGAAGCAAAAGGAGAGTGCTTGTCCCAGTCTACCCCAGGGTAGAAAACAGGGTAATTAGAGCAGAAAATAAGCTTCAGATTCTTTAATTCTTTTGGAATTAAAAAATTTTCTTCTTCCCCAAAAAGTTGTTGTAGGAAAAATAGAAAATGCAGATATGCAAAAATGAAAAAAAGGAAAAAGAATAAAAAGAGGGGGCAGTTATAAACAAGGCTGGAGTGAGCAATCTCATCTCATTATTTCCTTGGAACAGACTTCTGGAGATGTGGTAGCTAAGTCAAAGGGGTCAATGCCCCTTTCAGGATATTTCAGATTGCTGTATTGTCCTGCAGGAAGTGTGTGCCAGCTTACCTTCTCCCCACCAACACCCAAGGGGATCTGCTTTCCTCCCTTACATTCTATGCCATCACTCTTTGTCATGGCTGCCCTATTGATGGAAGGGGAGTACCTTGTTGTCCTATTTTTTGATTTTTCAAATCAAGTTAGATTAAATGTTTTTCCATATTGTCTGTATTTCTTCCTTTGTGATGTTGTCAGTTTGTGTCCTTGCTTGTTTTGCTGCGGGAGTGTTCTCCTTTTTCTTTTGATTAGATGTGCTCTTTATCAAACCATTCTATTCTCTTCTGACTTTTGTTCCTGCCACACCACTGAACAATCCGTACAGACTAGACGTGCTCAGCTTTCTTGGCTATTCTCTTCCCTCCTGCACAGCAAACACTTGGCAGGACCGTAACCACGAATGACTAAAATAACTGACATAATTCCACTAAACTTATTAGGGTGACCACGCAAAGGCATTATTAGAGAAATTCATGGAAAATAGCACATGTATATTTGCAGCTTAGTAGCTTGCATGGCCCAACTCTTTTATAACTTGTAGTGCTTTTTTTTTTCCATTTGGAACTATCTGTTGATAGTTGTTTTTACTAAATGAATTACACTAACTCATTTCATGTTCTGATACTTCTGCTGATAACTCATATACTAGGATCCACAATTTGTTCTTGTTCTTTTAAACATTTCTTCTACCTTTTTGAGTGAAATTTGCCTCAATTTTATCATAAGACTTTCTTTGACTATACCGTTTGAGCAATGTAGAGTGGAACAGCTCGGTAGCATCTCTCTGCTAAAGCATTTCACCCTCCTCTGCACATTTGTGTAGCCACAGTCTCTGTTAATTCTTGCTTGAAGGTATATGATTCTGAAATGGGTGGAGGAGAGAGAAGAAGAGAAAATTCATTTTGGTGAATTAACACTGATGAAAGGCCCTATAAGAAAAGTTAAGTAAATAATCTAGGTAATCTGGGTACAAATAACTTAAAAAGATAAAAGGTATTAAAGTGTCATGTGTCATTAGAATGGCTGGTTTAACTAACTGATAGGAAATCATCTTTTAACTGTGAAAATCTGTCATAAAATCCATCCATATTATGGATTTAGGCATTTCATTTCAGGCACATGAAGAGCTATAAATGACAGATACTATACACTACTTTTCTGCAGCATTTTCCATGCATTTGGATGTAGGAATTAAACATCAGGAATGTAGAGTGCTCTGCCTTAAAATCATAGGCGCTCAAAGGCTAAATAAGCGGTTAATGGTCATCTCCTTCAGCCATCCCGCCAATTTCATTATGGATCTTCACTCTCTTACCACTCTGCAAATGGCATCAGCATCACTTCAAACAAACCGGACTGAGAAGCAAGTGGGCCAGAGGAGGGAGAAGGAAGGATATTGACTTAGGGAGCTTGTATAAGCTCTTTTAATGCGCTGAAATTTCATAGACTAAACATCCTTGTCAGAAAAAGGGATAAGTCATTGAAATATTACCATTTTGCAACACTCTGTGTTCCATGTTCTCTAGTTATTGTCTTGGTGAAGTTCAAAGGTGATAGAGCAAAGCTTAGTTCCAAATGGCCAAAGAGAAGAGGAATAGAGAGAAGTAAATGAAGAGCAAATCTCACTCCTTTAAACTTGTCCTAAGGACTTTCTAGCAAGATTCATGGTCACCCAGGGGATGACTGGCCATGTTATTCCTTAGAGAGAAGGGGACTGATGTTCCAAGGGCAAGCTTTAGAGACAGCAGACATTACATAAACCACCAGGTATCCAACAGAGGACAAGGTTTACAGACTAGCAGAATAAGTAAAAGAGGACAAAGGAGGAGGAAAGGAGGAGGAGATTTTGTAGGGAAATAAAATTTTAATACTAAAAATATACCTTATTTTCTCCTGAGTAGTGCTGTGAATTGGTAAAAGTAGTAGATACATCTTCTAATTTCCACTTGTACAATGTCCCAGGCACAGTGGCTGTATTTCTTTTCTTTCAGGAAATTGTGCATCTTGTTGAAATATCTCCTCAGTTCTAGGTTGTGCACCTGGGGGCCCTGAGCTCCCAAGTATTTCATGGCAGCTTCTTTCACATCTTCGTTTTCATTCTCCTCTTCCTGCAAGCATTGTTCTAGGTACTCCAACTGCTTGTCAAGTCCTATCTGGATTTGATTCAGGTGTTTCTGTTTCCAAGTGGGTTCGAAGGTGTATTGACTGAAGATGTGGAAGACCTGTACGGATACTTCATAGAAGGCCTCCCTGAGGCCCCTTTTCACAGTCTGGGTATGTGATAGGATCTCTTGGGGCAACTCAAAATTTTTGTTTTCTTTTAGACATTCTATAGGAAATGAATTGCTCATACTGCTGAGAAGTCTCAGATTTTGCAGAGTGACTCTCCTCAGGTGAACATTCAGTAAGTTACAGTCCAGAGATAGGTTGCCAGTAATGCAAAGACCCATAAGGACTGTAAGCCACAAACACTTTGGAATCATGTCAGGCTCGGTGCACATTTTTTTTTTTCCTGAGCTAAAACATCCGCAAGACCCGAAGTCCACAGCGATGTGTTAAGCACTCTCTCATGCATCTTTATATACCGGAGTACCTTCAGCAGGAGGAGTTTTCTCATTCGTCAGTTAACATTTCTCAGGGTTGTGGCCCCTTGCCTTTGCCTCGAAGGCTTTTTTGACTTTGGGTGACTACACTGACTTGGAAACACTGTCTTTTTTTTTTTTTTTTTTTGAGAAAAGTGAGCAAAGCATTACTATTGCATTACCTTAGATGTTTGGATGATCCATCTCAGCACTAAAGAATCATCATAACAAGATTGATGCAAAGTAGTTCAGGTAGCTGAAAGTTGTGACTCTATATACACATATACACTAACTTACCCAATTCTATTACAAGAGAGAGGGTGATACTTCATATATATATATGTAGTTCTTTTTTTTTTTTTGGTACCTGGCCCTATAGCCAAGTATCCTCTTACATTGAGTTAATCATAGACATTGATCAAAGGACTGTGATTATTTGATTGCTAGGTTACCAGGACATTATATAGTTTATGTTTTTCTGATCTTTTTTTTTGAGACAGAGAGCCTCAAGCTGTCGCCCTAGGTAGAGTGCTGTGGCATCACAGCTCACAGCAACCTCCAATTCCTGGGCTCAAGCAATTCTCTTGCCTTAACCTCGCAAGTAGCTGGGACTACAGGCACCTGCCACAACATATGGCCATTTTGGGTTGTAGTTGTCATTGTTGTTTGGCAGACCTGGGCTGGATTCGAACCCACCAGCTCTGGAGTATATGGCTGGTGCCTTAGCTGCTTGAGCTATAGGCACTGAACCTTCTGATATTGTTAAATGAAAATCCTATGAGTGTATCTGGATATTTTCTCTTTTTGTTTGATTTGTCTGGATCTCAAAAAAGATGAGAGATGGAAGTGGTCAGTTTAGCACGATGCTTACCAAGTAAAAGACTAAGCTGGCTTGGTTTTCTGTTGCCACTAGAAGATGTTGATATTCTCTAACTGTTCTTTAGTTAAATCCATCTCAGGCTAGCATTTTTTATGCCTCTAATAGTTTTCTTAGAACTCTTCTAGGGAATATTATATTTTAGAATATTTTTCTGCTTTATTAGCCTCTCTCTTAATGTCATACATTTTATTTTTTTAATAGAGTTTAGACAGTATTTTAAAACTTTTACATGGTTATTATTTTGTCTTGCTTGGTGGTTCTGAACTCTGTAGTCTTTTCTTCCTGTATTTGCTTTTCACTAAGGGCATACGTAAGCAGGGGGTCACCTGTTGTGGTCAAGCTAATTCATACCTGGACCAACGTTACTATGGTAATTATTGTTGTCCACCATTTATGGTTTCTGTGTTGTTGTTTTTTAACCAAATAATGTTTTGGTTACGGGCAAGGCAAACAGATTCTTTTCCCTAAAAATGTAAACCTGTTGCTCTCTTAGAACAGAGCTCAGACATTACACCTCTGCAGGTTGCCTTTCCTCTGCTGCCCTCTCCCCCTCCTGCAGAGGTGCATTTGATGGCATTTATCTATGCTGGCCTTACCTGTGCACACATCCCTAACAGCAGTGAACACTCCAAAGAGGGCACTAGCCATACGAAAGCAAAATAGTGCATATGTGTACTATAATAGTACACACGTGTATACTCACAGATAATTGTTCTGTCTAGAAGTGATCTGTCACTGGTCTCTCTGTTCTTTAAAAGCCATGCCATCTTAATTATCTCAAAATTTAATGAGAAAATTGAAAAGAATGACAATGTAAGGAAACACTTTTATCCCTAAATTTGTCACAGCTGCCTCGTCTGTGATTCCTGGGACACGCACTGATGTGCTGTATTGTTTCCATGATACCTGCTCTTCTCTAGCATGTCCTGGGATTGCGTATATGTGGCCAGGGTTCCTCAGAGGGAAGTTGATTAGCAGGGGCCGCTCAGTTGTTCAAGGAAGTGTGTCAAGTCTATCTGGATTACAAGATTAACAGCCAGGGGCAGGGCACAATGTGAACAAAATGGAGATGAGACATTTTAGTCTAGATAAGATAGCTCTGATTCAGCTGAGGGGTATGTGTCATCTGCTCATTATATTCACTGTTCTCCATGAAAAGGCAAGACCAGGGTGAGAGTAACGTGTTGATCATCATGTTACTTAGTCCATAAACATAAATCATTTTATTTGTGGGATTAGAAGGTTGTCAAGTCAGTAGGGAGCCCACGGATGGGAAGCCTTACATCTAAAACCACCAGTACTTCCCACAGGTCACCACAACACTGGGTGAAGTGATTTTATCCCAGGGCCTACCTTGTCAGCTCTGGCAATGAGGTGTTTCACTCATTCTCACTACCTCGACATTGGGGCCAGCTTCAGTTGGGAGCAGCATGGTCTTCTGGTCCCTTTCTTGGCTCTTCTTCACTGAATGAGGTACCTGATGTAGAAACTGAGAATGACTACACAAGGCATACATGGGTATGTAAATGTTGTAAAAATTTAAGCACTTCAGGGAAAGTGAAAGCTTTGCTTGGCAGCTCAACCTCAGGTCTTGTCCCTCTCCTCCCCTGCAGTAACTCTGCTTACCAGTGTGGTATGTGCCCTTGTTTGATATTTTTCTCCCCACTAAGCAGTAAGTTCTGGGAGGGCAGGTGCAGCAGTTGGCTTGTTTGCTGCTTTCTTTGAAATGCCCAGTAGGGCCCTCAGAGATTGAGAGAGATCTGGATCACTGCCAGGGGTGGGGGTAGGAGGACTTGCCAAAACAGGATTGTAAAAATTGTGATATGCTTTGAAGTTGAATCCTATATGTGTATCTCTGTGATTGCATATATGATAAAAATTGGAGATAGTATAAAAAGTCTGCATTGTAAGCCCTTTATGGATATGAGGCCACAATAAATGACTCACCAGATCTGACCTATGAAATATCACAGGACCTGGCACCCAATAGATGTTCAATCATTATTTACCAGACAAGTGAAAAGGTAATGAAGCCATGTCTCAATGGAGGGGAAGTTATTTGGTGGTTTAGTTCTTTTGGTATATGAGGAGGACAAAGTTAGATGTCGGGGAAAATTGAAGAATTAATTTTTTTTTTTTTTTGCAATTGAAGAATTCATTTAATGGTAGATGATGACTCAAGTGCCTATTTATGTCCTCTACTACTGCTGGTGATTTTTCTTTGGGATTCCCCAAGGCTGGTTAGAGCTTGAGTACTTTCGTACCTCAAGTCTAGTGATAATTACACAGTTTTATATTTTGGGGTTGATTCATCTATATTCTACTCCAGATAAGAAATGAGTCTTATTTGATTTTGCATCCATGACACCTCTCACATAAAGACAGTAAATGTTTATTGGATCATAAGCTGCCAGGTGATTGTTTATGGTTCTCAATTCTGATTGTGTATTATCCCATGTAGACACAACTGCTGAGGGGGTCCAGACCAGGGCCAACCCTTTTGTTTCCCTGCCACACATTGGAAGAAGAAGAGTTGCCTAGGGCTACACATTAAAGAAAGAAACACTAACA
Organism: Galagoides demidoff; assembly: GCA_963574575.1. NCBI lineage: Eukaryota > Metazoa > Chordata > Mammalia > Primates > Galagidae > Galagoides > Galagoides demidoff. The sequence continues at coordinate 61,713 of CAUYQV010020031.1, read as the reverse complement.
AAAGCTAAGTTTCAAGGAAAAGGTGGGTGCCACTTTTTGTGATGACGTCACAGATAAGCAAAGCAAGTCCTCACAAAGTCAGCATGCAGCCAACCTAGGGGTTACAGATTGGACACCCCTGTTAGACTGTTCCTTCCCTATCCCCACCGTATATTGCTACTTCCTTGTATTAGATGCTCCCAGTAGCTCTTGTTTTATCATACCACCCGAGAGAGGCTCTCTGAACAGGCTAACACCTAGTTCTCTTTTGTAGCCCAGCTGAAGATTATATACATAGTCATTTCCTACACAAGAATAATTTGAGCTCTGAGAAAGAAAATGATTCCTAACAAAAAGGTAATGGAGTGAGATAAGTATTTGAGTAAATAAATATGTCCCCTCAGGGAAACCTACTCTGTGTTTTGGGATTGCCAGAAAGGCCTCCATCCTCATGCTTATTCCCCAGTTGGTATCCCTGTGTCCTTTTGAGCCCTAACAGAACTTTTAAAGATGGCTATAACTACCTGAATAACCCTGTACCCACTTAGTATGAGTGCCTGTACCTGCTTAGTATGAGGGAAGAAACAAAAGTGGAATGGGCAATGGGCAGAAATGTCTGCTTGTCTTGGATAAATAGTATTTAAAAAGGAGTCGGTGTTGCAGAGAAAAGGGCAGTGTCCTCTTAATTGCTATCAGCTCGCATGTGGTCACAAGCTTTCTTGACATTTATGCAGAACAAAGAAAAACACTATCATGGAAAAATTTAAGTGAGCTTTTGTCAGGTTGGCTGAAGATTCATATGCTGCAAATTTTAGGATTTCTTTAGTGTCTGCGCAATGTCTGGGGGTGGGATTGTGTCTAGGAACAATCTACTAGAGCCCGGGAGAGTGGAGAGGAGGTCACCTTTCCTCCTGCCAATACTCTTGCCTTCCAGGTGACTTGGAATAGGTTTCCTGAGAGATGTTAGACTTTTCCCCATGTCTGAAATTAATTTATTTTGTTTGTTTTCTTTTTTTCCCTATTGTATCTATGTATGTATTGCACATAGCATATACTCCTTAAATACTTATTAAATGAATAGATGTGTTCCAGTATTTTACCTTGTGTGTGTGTTTTAATTTAAGTTGAATATCAGATTAGTTCAACAACTCTACATTTTGAAAGAACTTTGAGCAAATCATTTAAAGTTTCTGTGCTTTATCTGTAAGTGGGGATAATAAGAGTACCTATCCCAGGGGATGACTGTGGAGATGTAAAGTGCTAGGAACAGTGCCCTGTACATAGCTTTGTGGTTCATAAATGATAATTGTCATTGTTATCATCATCATCAGCTGTTGCTACTGTGTTAGTCACAAAGCTAAGTTTGAAGAATACAAGGGTAGACAAGTGTAGTCCCTTGCAGAGTTTCCTGGACACAGTGACACCAGAGCTGAATTTAAAAAGGCAAGAGCTGATAAGAGTTTGAATTAGGACAGTGATAGTAGATATGGAGAACAAGAGAATCGTTTAGGAGGTAATATTGGCAAGTCTTAGCAATTAATTTGGAGTGGGAAGGAGTGAGAAAGAAAACAGACCAGGGAGAAGCTTGGTTTTCTAACCTGATATATGGCTGTGCCACTAAGTAAGATAGCAGGTACAAGGAGCAGCAGATTTAGGGGAGCAACTGACGAGTTCTGTTATAGACAAGTTTCTTTGTATAGTCTATGGGACAGGCAAGTAGAGATATAAATCCAGCAGTTAGATATATGGGTCTAGACTAGGGCAAGAGACTAGTGCAAGTATGAGAGATGGATTTGAAAGTATCAGTACAAGCTGTATGTGCTAAGACCATAAGAATCAGTGGGTCTGTCTAGGGAGCATTTATAGGGTAGGAAAAGAAGTAAACCAATGTCAGTGTCCTAAGAACCTATTGTGTTTAAAGAGTGGGCGGCAGAAAAGCAAACTGAAGAGGATGGTCAGAGAGGCATGAGGAGGAGAAGGATTATTTTATCTGTCTTTGCCTCTTTGTCCAGATGACTCTACAGAATTCTCCTCAACACAATACTCTAATGCAGCCCTTCCAAAATAAGCTCTGTTTGCCACTGTTGACCTACACCTAAGGCCATCTAACTGATATGATACTCGAAGCTCAGAGAGGGGAGTTTTATTGAAGTCTAAGGTCAAACTCTCTGCACAATTCTCTGTATGCCTCCCATGAACACACATGTTATGGCCAGGCATGTATCTGTGGAGTCCTTGGCAGGTGGCAACTGGACTGAAAGTTGGCTTAGTAACTTTATGTCTGCCATGTGGGGCTATTGGGGGATGCATTGGTTTCCTAGGGTTTCCATAACAAGTCACCACAAACTGGATGGTTTCAAACAGCGGAAATTTATTCTCTTATAGTTCTGGTGTAGAAAAATCCAAAATTAAAGTATCATATTCTCTCCAGTGCCTCTTAGCAAGAGTCTTTCCTTGTGTCTTCTAGTGTATGGTGCTTGTCTGCAATCCTTGGTGGGCCTTAGGTTCTAGATGCATCATCTCTACCTCCATAGTTACATGTCATTCTTGTGTCTGCATGTTCTTTCCTATGGCTTATAAGGACTCTACTCATCGAATTTAGTGGCTACCCTAATCTAGTATGACCTTGTCTTAACTTGATTATGTCTGCAAAGACCTTTTTAACAAATAAGGTCACATTATAGGTACTGGGGGGTTAGGATTTTAACATCTCTTTTGGGAAGATACAGTTCAATCCATGACAGGGGATGTAGGCTGGGAGCATTAATGGGGATAGTGTCTTGCAATATGTTGAAAAGAGTGGCTGGCACGGAAGTGTGTAACCATAGGTCTTTGTTAGAGAGAAATGTATAGTATGAGGAGCTGATATTACTATCAGTATTAATAAGTCTGTCAACATGATCAGCCAGATATTGTCTTTACATGTTCTTTGGTAACCATCTGTATAGTTATTGATTATGATAAAAGATACTTTTATTCAAAAATTAATAAGTGCCAACACTTTACACACATTCTCTTTAATCTTCACAGTTACTGTACAATATAGGTGTTATTATCCTGAATTAATGAGGAGGAAATGGAAGCATGGAAATATGGAGCAACTTACCCAGGGTTGTAGAACTAGAAATCCATGGAATGGGGATTGAAACCCAGGTCTGTCTGAAGCTGCATTGTCTTTATATAGGACTAAGGGGGTAAAGCGTTTGGTGTAGAATCCACAGTGTGTTATCTATGTATTAATAGCCTATTTTGTTCCCCCAAAGGATTTGAAACATCTTATAATATATAGATGTTGAAACAGCTTATAGTATATAACATATGCTACAAGAGAATAATAATGAGTAGTTCAAATAATCAGAATTCAGAGAAAGTAAGTAAAAAAGTTAGGTGAAGTCAGAAGTATAGTTAAAACATTAAAAGTCATGTTATAATGGCCAGGGTCAATATTGCAGAGAGTTGCAAATCCGTCCCTGGGCTTTCTGCAAACACAGAGACAATATGATCTATCTGTTTAAATAGTCATAGTATCCAAAAGATAAAACAACAACCAAACTAAGTCATCAGTAGAGGCAAAGGTTTTCTTGGACTTAGGTCTGGGAGGAATTTCTCTTGTGGACCTTCAGAAAGGGCACATCATGGGATGTTCAGAGCAGACCCCTTACAGAGTAACCACTCCCACATGTATTGCAGGGCTGATTCTCATAACCTCCCTCCGGGTAGGCTGCTGTCTCCTTGCCAGTGTGCAGCTCCTTGGCAGGCATTCTGCGGGGGTCATTGGTTTTTCTCATGTGGAACTACAGAAAGCAGTTTAACTGAGTTGGGATAGCATTTCTTCATCATGGCCCAAAGTAGGGAAAAGTGTGGTCATACATGATGGCATTTTCAGAGGTGTTTAGTGTAGAGAGACTGTCTTTCTAGAACGCCTGCCCAGAATCCAGTCTTTCAGAGGAGCTTTGGGGAAAACATTTTGTAGGTATGATTCTCTTCCTTTTCGTCAGAGCTGGGAAAACAAGCTATTCTGTCAGATTGACCCAGAGCATAAACAAAAGTGAAGTGCACACAGCCTTCCGTGTAATGGTAGGTTTGATTTGCTGTCTGCTCCTCTAAGGGGGTTAGTCCTAGAGACAAGAATCTAAGGAAGCAGCCTGTAGACAACTGAGGTGACTTTTTTCCCCCCTAAAAGAGCTTCTTCATAAGTTAGGTCTTAAACTTCATCTGTATCTTCAAAAGGATGTCTTAAAATTCAAAACCAGGATAGCCTTATGTCTCCAAATATTATAGCTAGTTAAATATTGACATATCCTCTGTGGGTCATCAATTTTTACATGCTAAATTATTTTTTGTTTACAAAGGGTTATATGAATGGCCCCAGAGGTAAAGCTTCCTTATATTCCCATGAGAGATGCAGTTAAGAGAGCAGAAATGGGGATTGCTCTACACATATCCTGACCAGGGTAGGACAATGACACTCATTGCCAAATGTGGCGATATAGTTTCAGTGCATAGTCCCCATTGCTGGGTCAAAGAACATCATGAAAGTATCTGCTACATATGCAATCCATCCATCCATCCATCTTTCCACACATCCATCCATTCTTCCATCCATCCATCCATCCGTCCATCTATCCATCCACCCACCCATCCACCCATCCTTCCACCCATGCATCCATCCATACATCCATCTTTCCATCCATCCATCCATCCATCCATCCATCCATCCATCCATCCATCCATCCATCCATCTTTCCACACAACCATCCATCCATCCATCCATCCATCCATCCGTCCATCCATCCATCCACCTACCCATCCACCCATCCTTCCACCCATGCATCCATCCATACATCCATCTTTCCATCCATCCATCCACCCACCCACCCACCCACCCATCCATCTCTGAGGATGTAACACCTGATATAAGGTAGTGAAAAAGAACAGAAGAGTTTCTTGTCCTCATATGAGGTCGGACAGTTAAGTTTGTGAACTCATCTTAGAAAAAGTACCACATGCCTCCTTGCTGAATGTCACTTCGGTCACCTTCAAAGTACTTCCCTTGGGAAGCTATGCACCTACACAGTTCTTAATCCACCCTTCAAAGTACTTTTTCCAGAATGAGTTCATGAACTTAATTGTCCAACCTCATACAATGACGGCTCTGATAGCCATTCCAGACAGAGTTCCACAATTGCTTTGAAAAGCGGACTAGGCGCTGGCATTGGTGCATAGCTTCCCAAGGGCAGTACTTCAAAGGTGACCCTAGAGATATTCAGCAATGAGGCATGTAGCACTTTTTCTAGAATGAGTTCGTGGACTTAACTGTCTGGCTTTGTAGATAAAGAGTAGGTTTTCTGACAATAAAGATAAAAAACTGCAAAGTTTTATAAGAGCCATGAAGGAAGTAAACAGGGCAAAAGAGTAACTAGGGGCAGTGATGGGCAAAGTGAGACAGACCTGAAGGGTAAAGAGCACTGAGCCTTAGAAAGAACCTGAGGGAGGGTCGGACACAGTGGTTCAAGCCTGTAATCCCAGCACTCTGGGAGGCTGAGGTGGGTGGATTGCCTGAGCTCACAGGTTCAAGACCAGCCTGAGCCAGAGTGAGACCCCCCTCTCTAGAAATAGCCAGGCATTGTGCTGGGTGCCTGTAGTCCCAGCTACTTGGGAGCAATAGACAAAAGGATCTCTTGAGGCCAAGAGTTTGAGGTTGCTGTGAGTTATGATGCCAGGGCACTCTGCTGGGTGACAAAGTGAGACTCTTGTCTCAAAAAAAAAAGAGAACTTGAGGGAGAAAAGTTTGGTCGGAGAGAACAGCAAGTTCACAGGCCCTGATGGACAGAGCCTGGGATATTTAAGGGATAGAAAGGAGATTAGTTGGGATGGAGTGAAGAGAATGGTGATCTCGGTACTAGGATAGGTTGGGACAGGGCAGGGCATAGCAGACCGTAATGGAGTTCCGCTTTTATTCTCATACCAGTGAAAACATGTAAACATGCGAGGGTTTGAACAAGAGAGAGTGTGTTGACATGTGCTTAGGGGACCTTATGGGGAAACAGTCTGGAAAAGGGGCAAGAGTGGAAGAAGGGAGGCTTGGTCAAGAGCAGATATTTCAGGAAACCAGGTGACAGTTGTTTTGGCCTCAGTAAATGTAGGATCAGTGGAGATGGAAAGAATAGGACTGATTGGAGACATGTTGTGAGGAAGTTACTTAGAATGTATTTGGGTCGAGGCTAATATCTGTGGTCACCAAAGGCAGTTTCCAGAAGTGCCATTGATAATCCATTTGATGATAAGGTCTTTATTAGATTATCATGGTTGTTTTTGAAAACCAGCAAGGATTCTCATTTGGCATTATGTTTTTAACAGAATGGCCTTAAACTAGGTTGGATCCCTTATACTTTAGACAATGATATAAATAATTTACTTAATCAGTCTTAGATTGAGGTTGAGGCTTGAATTTCTTGGGTTTGGTTTGAGGCTTGAATTTCTGAGAGTATCTTCTGTTGTACATGTACACAGAACAGATGTTTGTGCCTGTGCATTTTAATATCTAAATAAAATAATATGTTTCATGATCAATTTAAACCATGGATAATTATCTGTAGTCAAACCATAATGGAATATTATCATATAATTATGACGTTAAGAAGGTGACCCTACTCTGTTATTTACTAAGTATGGATGAGAACCTATAGCTGATAATGCCAATTCTCTACAATTTGGTTAAAAAAAAAAAAAAACGGAGACATATCTAATTCTCAGAAGTGGCTATCTATACTAATGCTCTGACACAAAGTATACTCCCATGAAACACTCTGTTTAATATGGGTATCAAAATAGTCCTGTCACTGACATTAAGCAATGGGAGCCTTTCTTATGTCACAGAGAAATTAAGTAAATGAAATAGATTTTCTGTATTTCAAGGTTTTGAGCAATATTTTATTAAAACTTTTGGCATCTCTGATAGTTTGCCTAGAGAAGAACCTAGTTTATAATGACATCTTATTTTTTGATTATTTATTTTATTATCTGACTCAGCACACAGTTGGATTTATTATTTTTAATGTTCTACAAAAATCTCAGGACTTCCAATGCTCTAGATACCAGTTATTGTAAAAAACACACCCAAAGCCTGTAGGCCTTGGCGGTTGCTGTCGAAATGGGCAAATTCATGAAACCTGGGAAAGTGGTGCTGGTCCTGGCCATATGCTACTCCGGACACAAAGCCGTCATCATGCAGAACATTGATGATGGCACCTCAGACCACCCCTACAGCCATGCTCTGGTGGCTAGAATTGAAAAAACAAAAATTGTGAATGGCCCAAACATGGTAGAAGCATTTCTTGATTGTGTAAAGTTTCGAACAGGATCCTTGAGCTATAATTGGCTCTCTTTGAAGCGGTGATCAAGGACACAGACACCTTCCTTTTTGGGGCTCTGCCGTCTTTCAAGGATGCAGGACTTCACCCAGCTGGGACAAAGGGGTACGAGCATGGGGGAGTGTGTGTGGGAAAGTTATAAGGAGTAGACTCAGCGGAGTGCCCATTGCTTCTAGTCACATCACATCCCATTGGCTAAAACTTCATCATATAGTCACAGCTAAGTGTAAGGATGCCAGGGAATACAGTCCCATGCCCAGGAAGGACAGGGAAGAGTTTGGTGAACAGTTCGCCTGTCTTTTCTGTGCTTCTGATCCATTCAGAAAAACAGTAGACATCAAAATGCATTGGCGCTGGTATGAGTTGGCACAGGAGATTGGGCAGGCATAATGGGACACATTGTAGATGCCCAATAAAGGTTTTTAAAAAATCCCTGTGGAGAGAATTTGAGTTGTCAGCCATAGGCAGCTTTCTAGGGGGGTTGTTTTCTTTTCTGAAGAGTAGAAGTTGAAATAAAAGACTTAAATTCTTTTTTCCAAGTCTATCCAAATAAGACGATTAATTTGCTACCTAAGTATACTTTCCTTACAAGAAATCTGTTTTGATAGAAATGCGATGTCATTTGCTATCTTTAAAAAATAGAACTCATGGCGTTTATTTGCCATGGGGACCAAAATGTAGGTGACAATTCTTCAATAACATCCTCAGCTGATACTGCACTGGGCCTGAAACAGGCATTGAGCATAGTGATACTAAGGTATAAACATAATTATTTCACTTTATCACCAAAAAAATGCTGTGAGATGGATATTTTTATCCCCATTTTACAATTGAAGAATCAAGGCTGCAAAAAATTACATGTTTTGGCAAAGTTCAAACAGAAGTCTGCCTATTTTCTGTTAAACTGTTATTTAAGTATAAAATAGGCATCATCAGTATATCATGTTTTTCTTTTTCTTCAAATAAAGAAGAAAATTTGTCATCTAATAATGCCATAACCTAACCTCTCAAAAGTAGTTTTTTCAAGAAAATTTTCAAGACTCCTGGCTTCAGACCAAATAAGTTAAACACACGTGGATTCCTTTCTCTGCCTGTCTAGAGTGAGATCCTCTTACATGTCCACAGATGCTGGATGCTGTGAGCGAGTCCGTGCAGGTGACCTGACATGGGGACCAGGCGAATATAATTTCAGAGTGTGGCTGGAATTCATCTCTGGCTTCTGGGGCTAAGGGATGAAAAGGGCTGCTGCTTCTATGAGAAGATTAAAGAGCCAGGGCCTGCTGGGGTCTCCCCACGGCAGCCAGAGGCAGGAAGTGTCCAGGGCCTGCTCTGTGTGGAACTTGGAGTGCCCTGCCACAGGGACAGGCTGTGGGCAAGACCCAAAGCATCATGAAGCATCATGTAATTAAAAGAGGATGGAATGATTTTCAACATAGCATCTTGAGGTACACAAGTGTTCAGATCCATTTTCTCAAAATTGGTTTCGTTTAACACTAATCTTGCCAGAAGCTCCACAAAGGAAGGATTTTGTGGTTAAAGAAATTTAGAAAACCTTTCATGTTTAATCTAGACTCACAGTGTATGCTAATTTATGAAAAGCCTCTAAAGTCTTACAGCAAGATGCCTCTTGAATTCCTCTTGAATTCCTTCAACTCAGGATGTAATAAGCTTAGTTGACCATACACTTTAAAGAAACTCACACTGTTAATATCCCGAACAACGAGTGTTTTGGGGAACATACTTTGTGAATCACTTTTTTAAATAGCACATACAAAGAAGGTAATGGTAGAAAAAGAAATCCAATCTTTAAGTTCACGTGGAACATATCAGTGAAGGATTATAAAATTACTCTTTTGCTTAGGTAACAAGCAGCAACAATGATCAGTTGGTGGTGTTTTGTTTGGTTTTAAACAGAAGAGAAATGTGAAAAACTCCTATCTTTTATACTGTAAAATTGCCTTCTTATTTTTCTTTCCCTTTCTCTTTTTCTATTGACACATGAACTTCTTGCTTTCAATTGAGTCACTTAAAATTGCCATGTTTATTCTTTTCAGAAGATGTGTGAAAATCCCATTGAATGGAAAATTAGGTAGTTAGTAAAGCACATGTTGTCACTAAGGGGGGGAGGTTACATAACTTCATTTGATGCTTCTTCAAATTTGGGGAACTTGAAGTATTTGAGGAACTTTTCTTCCTTCTCTCCCGCCTTCTTCCTATTTTCTTTCTCTCCACCTTCCCTCTCTCCCTCCCTCTTTCCCTCTGTTCCTCTCTTCCTTATTTCTTTGCTTTCTCTCTTCCTTCCTATACCAATATATGTTGATGCTAAGGCTTGGCATTAAAAATATGAAATTCACAATGTCTCTTAAAGTGTACATATATTTTTATATTTTTACTAGATGAATAAATTTATGTGAATAATGAGCATTAGAAAAACTAAAAACCATTTGTGTTAGTTGCCTGATAATCTTGATGGCTTTTCTGTAGACTAGCCTGTGTAGCATGGGATTCTGGAGCGATGCCAGTCTGTCCACACAATATGTATTACCACCCTTTTCACAATGCCATGGCAGACAGTGCTTCCTGATCATAGCACTCTACCTTGCTAAGCCCTGACCAGGCTTTCTCCATGTAACAGCAACCATCCAGTACAGATCAGCTAGAACTGAAGCTGTTTGTTTTCCCTGAAATAGCAGAAAGATTAAGTTTTAGGAGACCTTGGTTCTGTTCTAATGAAGTGTCTGACCTTAGGAATAGGCTTCACTGGGCCCCATTTTCTTCATATCCTTAGACAAGGTGATTTGCTGTCTGGGTGTCAACTTAAACTCAGCATAGTTTTCTAGTCTGCCCATCTAGGACTCCATCGGATTTTCTATTTGCATTTATTAGGGGTCTCATAAATCTTAATGTACTTTAGTTAGTTAGTTTTAGAAAAATGGCCTTCAGAATGAAAAAAATGAAACTTTTCTTTTCTTGCATTTGATGATATAGCCCTGCTATAAGTTTGTTTTTCTAGAAGTGCCTCAGATGTGTCCTCAGGGTAGATGCCCCTTCAGTCTCCTCCAGATCCTCCCAGAGCTTCTTAGGTAGTCCCTGCATGTGGATTCCTCAGCCCCTGATGGCTTAGGGCGTCCTCAGACTATGGCCCGTGGGCCACATGCAGCCCGCCGAGGACATTTATCTGGCCCACTGGGTATGTTTGCCACCGCTGCCTGTCCTGCTTAGCAGCCAACTAGTCCTGGGACTGGCAGTCTGGCCCTCCAAGGGTCTGAAGGACAGTGAACTGGCCCCCTGTTTAAAAAGTTTGAGGACTTCTGGCTTAGCACATGAAAAGACTCTCAATGAGCCTGGGTTTTTTTTTTTTTTTAATGTGATACTTGAAAAAAACCTCTTCAGTTTTAATCTTATAATCTGTTGTTTGTAGAACATCAACATTTAGTCCTGAACATTCAAGATACTCAGTTGAAAGACAGTGTGCTTTAGCCAAAAATTATTATTATGATATCAGTGAAATAGTTTCTTTAGGAGCTTGTTCATGGATTGAATATCCTGAGTATCTATCACAGGGAAAGTCCTATTTCCTAAATGCATTCCCTTGGTCCCTTCAGTGGCACACAGGGCTCTAGATTGGAGTTACTGAATAATTCTCTATATCTTCTTAACCCCTGACTTAACAGCTAACCTTGAATTCTTTAAAATCAAACAACAAAAAAATTAACTCCTAACTTAACAGCTAACCTTGAATTGTTTAAAAACAAACCAACCGACCAACAAACAAACTCATTAGGAAGTACCAAATACAACTCAGAAGAAAAGTGGTATTATTATCATCATCAACTTTGTTTAAAGAACTCGAACCTTCGAAATCGGGGTCTCCAACCTTTTGGCTTCCCTGGGTCACAATGGGAAAAAAAGTTGTCTTAGGCACCACATTAAACACACAAACACTAATGAAATCTAATGATCAGAAAAAGAAGGTCTGGGCATAATTTTCATGATATTTACCACCTCAGATAAGCAAAAAGTTCCTCACATATTAATTGTAATTATGCAGCAGCCCATTTAGAGAGTCTTTTAAAATCATCAAGCAGGTCCCAAGTGTGTGATCACTAACATAGCAAATATACATATTTAAGTAATAAAACATCTTTGAGTTTTTTTGGAGCCAGAATCTCACTCACTCTGGGTAGAGTGCTATAGTGTCTTCATAGCTCACAGAAACCTCAAATTCTTGGGCTCAAATGATGATCCTTTTGCCTCAGTCTCCCAGGTAGCTGGAACTAAAGGCACCTGCCATGAGACCTGGCTAGTTTTTCTATCGTTAGTAGAGACGGGGTATTGCCCTTGCTCAGTCTGGTCTCGAACTCCAGAGCTCAGGCAATCCAGCAGCCTTGGACTCCCAGAGTGGTAGGGAATACAGGCGGGGGCCACCATGCCCTGCCCTGAGTTGTAACTTTTTAAAAAAAATTTTATTGAGAAGATACCTTTTTTCCAGTTTCATTGTTTTGTCCTTAGGACACAGTCCTTCATATGCATTGAATTTGGCAGTATGTGTTTGCATAGAATGCTTTTTCAAATTATAGTTTTTGAAAAACTTCACGAATTCCCTACAAATTAAGCAGAGCACCTTACTATTTGCCTCAACCAAAAGCTAGTCATCTGTTCACTTTTCATTGAACAGTTTTCCTTCCTTTCTTTTTTGTGGTTCTGTTTTCTTTTGAGATGTTATAGAAGCCATGCTGGGATTAAGAACAATAATAATATATAAGGGACTATATTTATTTTTATTGTGAAAATTAATTGGCAGGAAAACAGAAAGCAAGGTTTGGGTTCCTCTATATCACGGCTGCTGAGGCAGGGCAAGGCGGAGGGCCAATTGTAAAGCATGGTGAGCAATGTGTGAGGTGTCAAGGTGTGGAGATACCTTAATAATCAAATAAAAATGCTCACCTGACTTCTAAATAACATTAAAAGGCTAACATTATTGGTAGGTTGAAATATTGTTGATAATCATTGCCTCACCAAACCACCATCAGCATGTGGAATGTTTGATGGTGTCATTTCAGTTGTCTACACTTGGAAGGTAACACACTGGAAGCCACACACCATTCAAAAACTGAAGCCACACATGCCTACAAACAGCGAGAGCCTACGTATGTTTATTTTATGTGACATTGCAACACAACATTATGTGACATTGCAATACAACATTGTCGTCTATAGAGATCAAGAACCACACAATTGGCTTGGTGTCCATAGCTTAGTGGTTAGGGCGCTGGCCACATGCACTGAGGCTGTTGGATTCAAACCTGGCCTGAGCCTGCTAAACAACAATGATAACAATAACAACAAAATAACCAGGTATTGTGGCGGGCGCCTGTAGTCCCAGCTACTTGGGAGGCTGAGGCAAGAGGCTCACTTGAGTCCAAGAGTTTGAGGTTGCTATGAGCAGTAACAGCATGGCATTCAACCCCAGGACAACTGAGTGAGACGCTGTCTCAAAAAACAAAAACAAAAATATTAAAAAAAAAAAAAAAAAAGCACCATGGAATTGAGTTCTACCAAAAAAATTTACAAAAATCTCATAATGTTTTGAATAAGTTTACAATTTTGTGTTGGGCTGCATATTGTTCCAGATGAATGATTCCTAAGAATCCCTTCAGAGATGAAAGGAGATGATTGCTTCTGAATCATCAGTCTATAAGACATGACTTAACTTATAACTGGTTGTTACTCAGAAGTCATTTTTGAGCACTACTTTGTGCTGGGCATGTTACTAGACTTTAGAGATGTAACTCTGACTCATGGAGATTCTTTCAACCTCGGCCTCACCATTATATCTGAAGGGACACAGCCTAAGTCCCTCTGTCCTATAGTAGCTGTTAAAAGAAGTATCAAGGAAAGAATTATTTAGTTTAATTCCCATTCAGTACCATTGCATAGCTGTTTCCTGAAATAACCAAGAAATTAACCAAGACCTAGAAGCCCTTTATCAGAAACAGATTTTTATACCAGTCCTGGTTGCTGTGAGAACACCTGGTGTACGTGTATAGAGGGCAGGTTGGGAGTAACATGTGACGGGATACAAGGTGGTATAAGAGATGCCCCATGAGGAAGAAGTAAGCACTGTGCAGAGTATGACAGTAACAAGAGTGGGATGATGAATAAGTGCTCTGGGGATTCGGAGATACACACACACTGGCTGCCAAGAAAATAAGGAGGGAGTGAAAGATGAATAGAAGGTACTATTGGTTTGGAATCCATCTCTGCCCCTTATTAGCTGTGTGACCATAGGTGATTTCTGACCATAGGAAGCTTTTCATGTCTTTTATTTGCAAAAGAGGAAGCATAAGATCTACTCGTTAGACATGATAATAAAAATACCCAGCATGTAGCACAATGTCTTAAATGTGGCACACAGTAAATGGTATCTGTAAATACAGTGAAACTCAGTAAATGATTTTGTTTGTCTATAAAGTAGCAATACTGCATCATAGGACTGAGGTCCAGATTAAGTAAGATGACATCACTGAAGGGACTACATAGTGCCGACCGTATGGAATATGGTCACATATACATCAGCTAGGATGATGATGGTGAAAAGTTTATGTTGATGAGAGGAGCCTTTCAGATACTGGGAAGAGGCTCACAACCAAGATTTCTTTACTCTAAGCTATCTCAGGACCACTGTGAGTGTCCAAGAGGGAGAATGTAGATGCAGTACTTCCCACACCTGTAAGAAAGTGGTACATTTTAGTGTAGAATGTATCTGGGTAACATCGCTTTTGCAAAAGCTAATTTAGGGTCAGAAACATCAGGCTAAATCATTCCTTCATCCTTGTCCTTTCCTAGGGGACCTAGAGACATATAGATGTCTGTAGGCAGCTTTGTTATTCCTGTAACCAAATGTGGGACACTGTCCCTGAGAACTCCAGTTGTTTGGAAAAACATGATAAAGTATGGTAAGTAAAATAATGACCCTCCCCCAAGATGTCCATATTTTAATCCATAAAGCCTGCAGATATAGTGGCTTACATGTCAACATATGCATATATGATTGTGTTAAAGATATAGAGGTGGGTGATTATCCTGAATTATCAGGAAGGGACCAAGGTCATCACAGGGTCCTGCTGAGAGGGAGGCAGCAGGTGAGAGCCGGAGGAGATATAATGACAGAAGCAAAGTCAGAGCAACACAGGGCCACACGGCAGGGAACACAGGCAGCCTTGGGGAACCAGAAAAGGCAAGGAAATGGATTCGCCTCGAGAACCTCCAGCAGGAACAAAGCCCTGCCACCTATTTTAGACTTCTGACCTCTAAACTGTAAGATAAATTTGTGTTGCTTGAAGCTAATGTTTGTGGTAATTTTTTATAGGAAGGATAGGAAACTAATATGTGGGGTTCGAGGTTTGATGTTGGTCCCACTTTTCCTGGCTGCAGGTAGATGGATTAACACTCTCCTGGCACCCTTCTAAGGCCCTGCTTCCTTTTAGGATTCTGACAGTCAAGGAGGAAATCTGCCATTACCACCCTCTGGCCAGAGGGTCCTGCTTTCTTGCTGTCCCTCCTTCTATGTCTCCAAGTCTCTGGAGTCAAACAGCTCTCTAGCTCTGCCTCATACTACTCGGGTGTGCAGTGACCAGACCAGTCAACTACTGACCTTGAAAAAAGTAATGTGATTGGCCTTGAGCCACGATGCACATCTGTTATGTACACAGTAACATGGGCTAAATAGTGTACTTCTTTCAATTACTAATGCAATATCCTAAAAAGCACTGATCTTTGAACTGGGTTCTTGTCAGACTTATGTCCTTTACACTGTGGTTACTGTAATGGGTGCGTATCAGAACCATGCAAAATGGAGACTGCATCTTTTTATTTTTGTATAGCCTGCAGCAGAATTGTTGTCACTGGGCAGCCTGGCCATGTCCTCACGCATCTGCTGAATTTGGCTGATGCAAGGGTGAGGGATGTGGGTAGAAAAAGTATGGCTTTAAGTTGAGCAGAGGATAATGAAGGACTATTGTACATTGTTTCTGATGGTCACAGTTCACTTCTTCAGGAAACGTGCTATGAGGCCCTGAGATTTGCATGTAGGAGGTTTACTGGAGACTGCTCAGGGTGGCACATTACAGGGTCCACTGTACTGACTATTGTATGATTCTGGTGTTGCTGGATGTCTCAACTTTATAGAGGGCTGAGCAGTACTTCTTGCAAGGCTCAAGTCTGAATCTGGGGAAAAGTAAGTAGGAAGAAGAGACAGGAGCAGGGAGAGCTGATCTAGGCTGCTGAGGAAGCCCAGGATGGCTGCAGGATGAAGGCAGGGCCTCCTTCTAGGGCACAAGGGCAACCTCCCCTTCCCAGAGGGAGGATCGGCAGCCTGCAGCGGTGGGATTGGCCTCCACATTGGTTTTCATTTTATTATGGCAACTTGTTAACTTGAAGGAAGTTGAAGGCTCTGTTAGTTGTTCTTGTCTTGACCTTTTAAGGCATGTGCTCTCTAGATTGGAGCAGATGGAGAAAGTGACAAGAACTTGAAATAAAAATTTACTAGATTTGACATTTGTGATCGTTTTTTCTTCTTGTACAGGTAAGATGACATGTGTTCAATTTCCTGCCTTCTGTTTTCCTTCTGATTCTTAGACCTCACACACATATGTCAGACAAATATTGTGTTTTCTCCCACTTTAATCACCCCTAGCTCTTTATCCAGAAAGAATAAGATACCCAGGTCTAGCTCCCACGTCACTGAATTGGGAACGAATGGGGTCAGTACCTCTCATTGTCTGAAATGACTCACATTAATGGTTTTGAGAAAATAACCTGGACCTAACACCACCAATAAAAAGGTCTACAGATCTTTGAGGGAGGTTGTTAAGAATTCAGCAAGGAGATGAACAGGATAATAGAGGACTTTGTCTCAAAGGGCTGACAGCATGCTTTAGAACTGCTGATCTTAACACTTAAGGTAAGTAGTAGATGAAAAGAGATTTGTGCCTATTTCCTTGTGATAGATTCTTTAGAAAGACTGAAGATGCTCCCATCTGTCAGAATTCAGTTTTGGATCCTGGTATATCAAAAGTTTAGGGGCCACATGACAAAGGCTTTTCATCTGGAGGACCCAGTCTGATCCTTCAGCAGTGGCTGTCCAGACAGGTTATGTTGAGAATGACTCTGAAACCAGATAAGGCCTCCATCTGATTGGCCGGTGGCTACCCTGGCTCTGCCCACGGAGGTGTGAGAAAACTGATATGTATTTGGCCATCTGTGGAATAGAGTCTCTGCAACACAGACCTCTGTTGGCTGAACGGTATTTATTTTTGTTTTTTAAAACTCTATCCATTGGCGTCCGATCTGTGGCCTGTGGGCTGCATATTGATTTTGTGAGGACTTTTTTTGCTTATCAGTGGTATCAGATATCATGAACAATATGCACGGACCTTTTTTTTTTGCTGAACAGCTTTTGTTATTGTTTGTGTGTTTACTCTGTGGCCTAAGGCAATCTTCCAATGTATGGCAGAGAATAAAAAAGGTTGGACACCCCTGCATGCATACCTTTAACTTAGTGTGGGATGTACTGAAGTGTTTGAGTTACTCAGAGGAAAATGCAAAACACATAATGACAAGTTAAAGTGGTAGTTAGCTAGTCCCCAGACTCTAGGGTGAAGGATGAATTAAATCCTCAAATAAGTATATGAGTAGGGGAGAGAGTAAATATGATTTGGTTTGGTGGTGTACAGGAGACCCAGATCGGTGACTACCAAGAGAGTTGTAGGTCCCATGTGCTGGGACTTGCTGATACAAAGGTTGTGGGTTTGAAATAGAGAATTCTCTCATTGTCTCATTTGATCTGATAGCAGGCAGTGAAGTATGAAAAGTAGAGCTTGCAGCACTGTGGTTAGCAAATTATAATTGGAAACTGGAGATTTGCCACATTAGTAGGGAGCGGGATGGTGTGTGAATGGACGAAATGAAAGAGCAGAATTTGTGGCAGAAGAGGGAAGGACAAACAGGGCCAGATTCCAGTCTTTGGCCTTTTTGTTGAGTGTGTGTTTTTCTTGAAAGAGCATTGAGGACTATCGGTAAAACTCGAACTGTAATTTTAAAAGTTCCTTTTGCCTAGTAACTTCTCTTTCTGTCAAGTAGACAAATAAAAGGCTGCCCTAATAGTATCAATCCTCTGACTTTCCCTTGATGGAAGTATAGTACATTGTTCAGCATAGATTCCTATCTCGCAAATAGTGCTTTTTAAAAAGTTTCTATCGCTGTAGTGAGAGTTTTCAATGATGATTCGCTTTTTGAGTTAAATAAGGACCCCTGTTTATGCTTTCTCTAATTTGGATAGAGAAACATGTCATAGCATGTAACAAAATGCAGTAAGGTTACATGTGAAAAACAAATCTAACTTGAGACTGTCTTTGTGTAAGACAAATTAAAAAGTTGATTTTAAAAGACATTCATAAACATTTAGTGATACCTGCATTAGCATTTCAATATGAAACTCACTGGCAAAATTATGATTCTAGTTTACATCCATATATAAGAAGGTTCTGACAGTTGCAAACAATATGTAGAAAAAAATGATGCCCCGAAGTTGAGATCCATCAGTATTGGAATATATTGTTTTCCTGTTCTGATGCAGGAAAAGGAAAAAGCCACTCATGTCCTGCTTTGACTTGTCCTTCAGAAGGTGGGGTCCTTGCACAGAGTGACTCATTTCCCTCACAAATTGGAAGTTGCCATTCTAATGAGAAATGGCAAGTGTGGAAAACAAATTAATAAATACTAAGGTGTCAATCTTAGGAAACTGGGATTCTTCATTAAATGGGATGGCCCTGTGAATGTGTGGGTTACTCATCTCAACATGTATTGGATTAGATGTGACTGATATTCCAGTTGTTAAAGACAGATGCAGATATCGTAACCTGACACATTTCCTTTCCGGGAGTTTTAAATGAGAACCTGAGTTTATTTTACTGGCGTTATTATAAAAGTAATCAGTTTACATGATGACTTGGTTCATGAGCCTAAAGGGTTATTAGGCTTTCTTTCTTGGTCATCCTTTAGAGAACGTTTTTATTTGCTTGTTGAATCAGCAGGAGATGGGACTTTTGGGTTCTATCCTCATCCTGTGGCTTATACGTGATTTTTTTATTGTTCCTCAGTCTTTTCATACATAGAAGAAATATATTAGCAGTAGTTCTGAGGTGCAGAAATAAATGCATTTGCCTTTTGAGGTAAAATATTTGAATTGTAAAAACTCTAATACATTATTCTTATTTTAATTAAAAGAGGAAAACATCCGAAATTATTTTAGGAGCTTAATTAGGATAAATTGGTGAGGCAGCTTAGAGTTGAATTTAAATTCATGATTCTTTTCTATTCCATTTATTGGATAGCAATTTACACCTATCCAGATAAATTTCGTGTACTTTAAAAATTTTGTGTTAAGATCTGTTTTTTTATGTATCAGAGGTTGTAAGCCAGCAGTCCATAGGCCCATTTTGGCCCACAGAGATGTTTTGTCTGCCCATAGAAAGCATTGGTTTTTCTTTTAGTTGTCCACATATAAAAAATGCGCAGATTTCACATAAAAATACTGCATAGACTTCCAGTTACTCTTGACAAAATCAGAACATCCAGCAGCATTAGGTCTTTATCCCCATATGGCAACTGCTGCCAGAGCTGAGTAACTACCCCCTTTAATGGTCAATGTGCCCAGCGCTAGTGGTCTCTTTATCTGTCTGACGAAAGCATTGGCGTCTGAGATCCCATTACTGCAAATCAGGATTTTCTCTATTGGCCTAGATGAGAAAATTTTGCCATTGAGAAAACAATGTAAACAGTATGAAGTGGTATTTCTATTTAACGAGATTAGGTACATGAACAAAACTGCTACCTTGAACTTTCATTTAGTAAGAAGTGAGTTCTAACTTTTCTTCTAAATTTGCCCAAAGATGCATTTGAAAGGGATTACCAAGACCACGGGAAAACCAGCTCCTTCTCCCCTAATGCACACATCACACGCTTATTCCTACAGCTCCTCTAATTAAAGGTCTTGCATAGCTCATAAGATTCCCAAAGCCAATTAAACAATGCTCATTCTTGTACCTCCCAGGAGATTGGGGAGTAGCTTGGCAAACGCTGTGATTGATATGAAAAGTAGTAATGTATTTTTAAGCACTTACAGTGCTGTTGTTACTCTATGAAGCACAAGCTTTCATCACAGAGTGGCTTTTTATCCTCAATGCTTTTGGAGTGTGAGAACACCATGGAGGCTACATGCACCACAGCGTTCCTGTGGGCTGAGACTCAAGGCCAGGAGAAGAGGGTGGCAGCGGGGGAGTGACAGCCCAGGGAGGGGGAGTTGGCAGCTGTCATCTGAATAGCAATTCCCTCTTCCATTATCCTCCTGCCCAAAAGCTCCATCTATTCATATTCATGGTTTCCATCACCGCACAGCACCAAGGCCAGCTTCCTTTGCACATTTCATTTCCTTGTCTGTCTTGGAATTTCATTTTGATTTACTAAGAATCACTGGACTGCTTCAGAAAAAAAAATCAGCTAGCAGAACTTGGAGCTAGTTGGTAAAGAATCTGCTGGGAGGAATTTATTTAAATACAAGAAGTTAAAGCCAAATCTGTATGGTAAGTTAACTTTATGTTCACCCATTGTTATTTAATTTCTTTAATTTTCTACTAAAGCCGTGATTAATTAGTTCATCCTGTGTGCATAGTGTATTCATGCTGGTAAGAGAAAAAGATGAAAACATTTTACATTCTAATTATAAACTAATACATAGTCAGTGTAGAACATATAAACTATAAAAGTTCAAGAAAGTACAAAGAAGAAATCTAAAATCACCTTACCTGTAGATAATTATTGCTAACTCTTGATATTATTTCTTTACAACCAAATATGTATGTATGTTTTAGGAAATTGTGATAATTCTAGATATACTACTTCATTATCTGTTTACTTATTTATATTTCATACTAAATCATAAATATTTTCATGTCTTCAAATATTTTTCAAAGCTTTCTAAATGTCTTCCATTACATGACTATTCCATGATCTTTAGAAAGTTAGGGTTTTCCAAATTCGAGTGATACACATTGTGATAAGGATATTCATAAGACTTCACATTCAAACTTTATCTGCATAAAGATGTTTTTATGATTTTTTTTCCCCTTAGGAAAAATTCCCAGAAGTGATCTGTGAGTCAAAGCAAGGGTAGTTGGGCACTAATGTGACCTTCACAAAGGTTGTAGGAATTGAACTGTTCACGGCATTGTATGAGAACCCCACACAGCGAGCTTTTCTAAGAACATATTTCTGAGAAGCTGCTTGGAATATTCTTTGACCACTTTTGTCTTAATATTTTTACCCTGTGAAGAAGACTAATAAGTTGCTGGAGTTTCTTGGTGTATAGAAAGAGGAGAGGGGAATGCCTCCAACTTGGAAAATGTGTAGAAAAAGTGTGGGCCATCTTACCCATCTTTTAAATTAACATTAGTTTCAGAAAATCATGAGTAGAAAACCAGATCTTCGGGGAGAAAACATAAATGTCTGCTGGAGAACATGTATTTGCTTTGAGAACCCTTGGGATCAAAAAAACCAAATGCTTAATAACAACAGCATAATGAAGCCGCAGGGATGCTGAAAACATTAATTAATGAATGATTTTAAAGTTCTCCAGAACCCTAAGGAGAGTTCAGAGTGGATGCATTCCTTTACTGACAAAGACTAATATGTTGAACTGCTTGGGGTGACACTTGATTAAACCAGGGCTATATTTTAACGCACATCTAATTACAGTTTCCCCTATTGTAAATGGGATGCATCATATTTATTGGAGTCCTATTATTCTGTTGAGAAGAAGAACCACAGTTCACCACACCCATATTTTTTAATGTTTAGGTGTAGGACTAAACTTTTAAACATACCCAGAGAGTTTTAGGAGTTAATATTGTACTGTCCATATGCACAGTGTCCCAGTTCACAAAGAGCCGTAAGATGATAGCTCTGAACTGACCACTAAGAGAACTTAGAGCCCTCACCAGAAAAATTCAACCTATCTAAACAGATTGAGTTTGGACCAGTGCTTTCTAGTTTTGTCTAATAAGACTTAACATTTTCAGTGGTCCCTCTGAGTTTAACAGGTTTACTAACTCTCGGCAATAAAACCAGATTGTGCTATAGTGGTTTACTGGGCAAATTTAATCTCCATTTATTTTTGCAGAAGGATTACTTATGTAAAAACAACACAACTTGATTGTACAAATTGACACTGATATGACAACTCAATTGGAAAACTTGCTGTATTTTGTCATAAAAACAATGAAGGTTTTTTTTTGCATGTTTTTAGTGATCCTTGATTACTTAGAAAACCAATAAACTGGAACAGCATAGAGGGATAAAGCTATTCCATACCTTAGAAGACAATCTTTGCTAATTACAATAACATGTTGTCAACACAATTGTTTTGTAAGAGAAGTTCTCACATTTAATGTGCTGGGAAATGTGGTTACTGTTCCCTGAGGACAGAGGACTTTCCTTAAGAAAAGAAGGGAGTTCTGAGTGTGTCTTTTTTAGGTTATAGTAATGAGGACCCTTTAAACTTTTTATTTCCAACATGAATGTCCAGGATTAACCTTTCTTTCCTGATGAATCTTTTGCCAGAATAACAGACTCAATAAAGCACTAAAAACCACATGCACTAGCAATCTGTAAAATTAGCCTGGTAATTAAGGAATAGGAAGTTTGAGCCATTTAGACTTTAATACACTAACCAATAGCAGACTTCCTGAATTTCATTCATCATTGCATTCATGGATCCCTCCTCCATTCCTTATAGACTCCTAGCCTCAACTGCATGTCTGAATTGAGTGCAACAGTCTCTTGGAGCCCTAGGTTGGGCTCATTGCCCTCAAGAAGCTCCCCACCCTGTGGAGCATACAGGGGAATTCAAACACAGTGCATATGCTACAATGGAAGTGTCTCCAGTGTGTGCAGGCATAGGGATGGGGGAGCTAACTCTGCCACTAAATCTCATTCACCACTATTCATTTTATCTTAATTTATAGCTGTTTTACCCCAGAACCTGGCCACTTAGATTGCGGCCCACAAACTATGCAGAATCTCAGACCCATCCGGACCTACTGAATCATAATCTGTGTTTTAACAAGATCCCTCATAATCAAAATTCCTCATCTGTAGAATGGAGGGATGGTACTGTTACAAATGGATGTCCTTGAAAGACAAGTAAGTGGTCACAGGCAGCTTTGAGCAGAGCAAGCCCACTCTTGATCAGTTAAAACTGGAAAGATTTGGTAATAATAGCTTCCTTTATTATGTATCTATTGCTTGCCAGGTGTGGGTGCTAATTGGCTTAATATAAGATCTTACTCATTTCTCTCTACAATCTGCAAGATAGGAATACTCATCTCCATTTTGCACGTTAGAAAACAGAAATTAATGGAGGCTAAGAAATATTTTCAGGCCATACAGCAAGCTAATAGGGTGAGCCAGAATTTAAATATAGGACTGCTTGGTTCCAAAGCCTTCTTTGCTTTTTCCCCTGCAGTACCCTCACAGACTCCCAACTATTAGAGACACATCCCTGCAAGCTTGCTTTATACTTGGTTTCTAATTAACTGTCAGTTTCATGGTAGAAATTTGGTACGTTGCACTTAAACAGCTTTACTACTAGAGTTAATTGCCTTCTGCTCAGATACAGTTAGTACTTGCTCTAAATCTTCTACCACATTGCATGGCAGGCGTGGAGTCCAGCTATGCAGGAGGAACACTGGAGGCCAGCAGTTTGAGGCTGCAGTGAGCTATGATCATGCCACGGCCCTTGTGCCTGGGCAACAGAATTGAGACTGTATCTCCAAAAAAAAAAAAAGAAAGAAAGAAAGACAGAAGAAAAAGACATCAGGACCAACAGCACAGCTAATTGTTTCACATGGCTACTTTTTATTATAACAAAGACATCAAGGTCCAATGAAAAGAGCACCAGCATGAGAGTCAAGGAACCTGGCTAGATGCGCTTTGGAGCTATTTTGCTGTGGGACCTTAGGGCGAGTCATGGAACTTAACTGTCTCAACAGAACACCTCTCTCACTCCTTACTCTCAACCTCTGAGCACCCTTGCTTTTTCCCCAGTCCATCAAGTCCCTTTGTATCACACGCCTTTGCATATGCTGTTCCCTATGTTCCAAATGCCTTTTCTTTTCTCCCATTAGACAAACTCCTGCTCATCTGTAAATGGCCTAAGTTCAAATCTCAAGAGCACAAAGGGAAGCTCTTCTTGAGTCCTTCTCCAAAATACTATACTATTAATTGCTTCTTCCTCTTTGAGCAATCCCATAATTTTGTGAACACTCAGGATAATATATTTTATAAATCTTACGAGTCTGTGTGTGTCTCTAAACTCCCTCACTAAACCATGAGCACTTTAGGACAGGAACTGTGTCTCTTTCTTCTTTGTCTCCCCAGAGCCTAGAATTCATGTGATGCATTATGGGTACTCTATGTGTGTTTGCTCACTGGGAGGCATGGGGCCTTAGTTTCCTCATCTGCAGTAAGGGGATTGGACCAGAGGGTGTTAAAGCAACGCCATGGAACCCAAGTGTGGACAGAGACCTTGAATGTACAGTGATGCTTTGCGTGTGTCACACAGAGGGGAAGTGGATCAGAGGATTGAGGAGTTGGCCTGCACTGCCATTTCACAGTTGTGGACAAAACAGGAACATGACCTCTTTTGAGCTTCAGTTAGCTGTGCTACTGGTCCTGATGTCTTGTTTCACCACCTTAAAGAACATTTGCTGTATGCACAAATGATTCCATAAACAATATAAAGCCAAGTTGAATAGTTATTTTCTTTTGTAGCTTATATAATTGTTTACATTACAGTTGTATGAGCATGCAGAGAATCTAGCCTGTGTATTCTTGTATAAGTGGATATTACTTGTATGATATTAGCCCATGTACCTTGCTGAACATAAAGAAACAGATTCTTTCCTTATCTGGTATGCTGTTGCCCTTTTCAGGGGGCCTATTCCCAGCAAGGAAAATCTAAGCTTCTACGTGTAGCTCCAGCTCCCTGCAGTCACCCCACCTGCATCCCTCCCACATGCACACAGTTGCCTCTATCTCCTGATTAGAGAAATCCATACCTTGCCGCCTCCACTGCTGGCCTTCTATACCAGCAACGTAGTCTTTCTCTCTTCCTATGTTGAGAGAAATGGGCTTAGTATGTTTCAGAAAGTTTCAAGGCAAATGTGGCTTGAGTTCAAGATGAGAGAGTTAACCGCCATGGTTGTTTTTGACTTAAGTCTGTTTTACTGCTCTTTACGAATGCGAGGCCAGGATTAAGCAGCTGCTGGGTGCAGGTCTAAGGTCTGACAGAAGCCTTTACAGGGGCACCTGCTGCTTTCAGAACTGCCTGGGAGTGAGGGAATCCCCCACACAAAAGGCTTCTGTTAGATTTCTGTGCGTGGCTGAGAAAGCTTAAATGACAAGGGAAGAAAATGCAAGTGATAAAAGAGAAAGATGGATTAGCAGAAATAAAAGGGAATACTGTTGACAAAAGACTGTGCCAAGGCAAAAAGTGAAGATGAAGCAGCAGAGAAAAGCTGGAAAACAAGCCTAAAATGGCTCAGAAGAAAATCTGGCAGCAGCATCCACATTTCTAATACCAGGGCGGGAACTATAATTATGTAAAATATCCACTAAACACCAGCATTTGAAACGTCACATCTCACCCCTTTAGTCTGTCCAAGTTGCGGATTCATACAGAATAAATAGGAACAATTCTGAGCTCCTGCCATAGAATGGTTACAGCCCTATGCCAGTCCTTCTCCCAGCCCTGGCATGAGGTAAGTGGTCACAGGCAGCTTTGAAACTGTACAGTATGTAAGCCACACTTCCCCATTTCTGTGCTGGCCACAAGCCGTGTGTTCTGCTGGGTAAGCCAAGGGGTATTCGGGATGGTGCTACTTGGCATGTATGTCATGACCCCTTTAGAAATGTGACACCAACCAATCTTGGATCTCTGTGTGAAAAATTACATTTGTAGCACACCTTGCTGTATACTAGGGTGAATGTCACACTGAGTTAGGCGACGTGGGTGCAGTCCTGAATCACCACACCCCTGTGGCTCCTGCTGCACCGTTAGAGCTAAATGCAGGAAGATTCCGTTTTTATTCTGCCTTATACTGTCCCTTCTCTGCCTCCCATGGATATAGCCTGGTAAGAAACCGATTAGTAATGGAGACTGGAACTTCCTATCCCGTGGGCAGCATAGAGGAGAGTATAGAGGACAGGTGCGAGGCTGAGCGACAGTGGGTCAGTGTCATTGTGGATGGTCACCTGACTCGGGAGCCAGACTGCACATTGGCAGGCTATGGCCTCCCTTCAGAATCTGTTTAATCAGAGACAGGCTGCCTCCATAGGTTACTGCTGTCAGAAATCTGATTTTGGAAATAAATATTATCAGATAGTCAGCAGTAAAAGCTATGAGGATGCCCCTAAGAGGCCATTAGCAAATCCAAGTTAAGAGATGGCAGAAGCCGTGATATCACAGCAGACTCTATAGGCAGAGAAAAGATACGTAGCATCCGGGTAAGAAAGATCTACCTGAGGAATCTGTGGAAACGGTTGAGTCATTTTAATGGCAGACACAACAATGAGAATCTTCATATTCTTCCCGAAGCCCCTAAGGAGCAGCTTGGAGTGGAAAGTTACTAGCCTGGCGGGTAAGAGCCCAAATGCATTGATTCAGCCTGTTACTCCTGGCGCGGCAGGCAGCACAATTGCCACGTATGGATCGTCAGTTCTCCCTGGCCCCCTGTCCCTTGGGGGTGATGTACAAGTGAGCCCAGGTGGATACTGCGCATGCAGGAATCTGTTTCACAGCTGAGCAACACTGAGCTTAGGAAAACCCCAATTTTGTAAGGAGAGCTGCCCATCCTCCCCTCCAGAGAGGGTGACCATAATCTTTATTACCCTGGAATGCAAACACATCTTCTCTAGACAGGGGATGTTCTCTGTCTTTACTCTGCTGATCAGGAAACAAATGTGCCCTCTGATCGTCTGGGGAATACTATCTCTAGCTTCCTCGGCTGTTTGCTGTGCAAACATTCCAGAAAATATCAGACTCTGGCGTAAGACTTGTAGAGACGTTTAGAGAATTGTCTCCCAACATGAAGAATTCTCAGTCTGCTTTGAGTCTTGTTCCAGTTTACACAGGCCAAGTCCTATTTTATCTCCTGTTTATATTCATGTGAAACTCACATTTTCTTTACTGCTATTACATTCTTAAAAGCACCACTCCTCCTCTTACATTCGCTGGGGTGGGTTTTGCTTCTCACCTCTGGTAGACCAGAACTAACACAAAGCCGAAAATCAGGCTGTAGTCAGAACGTGGGGACTTAAGTGCCAGGTGGGAGTTTTGATCACATATGAGCCCCTGACACTTGGATGCCATGGGACTAGCTTCAGTTACGCTGGATCCATTTATGCATCCGTTCATTTGGGAAGTGACTGCCTGAGTCAAAGGAGATTACTTCTGCTCATTGTCTCCTGGACACTTTTAAGGGAGCATCACATTTGAACAAGAGTCAGAAGTGATCAATTTTCTTTTCTATAATTACTATTATTTGGCTTTCTTGTTTCAGATACTTTTTTTTAAAGAAGTCTTAATACCTCTATTAACTGACACTTTGATGCTTAGAAAAGATACAGCTCAGCTTGTGGCTTGTGTGCCAATCTTCTCTCTTGTCCGTCCTCCTGTGTTGGAAGCTCCTTGCACTCTGACTTGCTTCCAAGAGAGCTGGCCTTGAGTCCCTAGTCTCTGGGCACAGGTGTCTTCTTCAAAGAGCCATTCCTGGACCCACCACCTAAAGTAGTTCTTGCCTGTTTTCTTCTCTTGTAGCACTTGCTTTTCTCATTCTTAGCATAGCATGATTTGTAAGTATATCCTGCATCTCTGTGTGTGCATCTGTGTGTAAGGACTTCTCCCCCTGCCCCCGCCAGACTGGAACCTCCATTAGGATGAAAGTTATGTCTGTTGCTCATCATAGCAAACCCAGCCTGATGCAGTGGGTGCTTAAGAAATATTGATTAGACAAATTAAATGTAGATTTTTGAATCTCCAATTGCAGAGGCTTGAATATCAGTTCAGCGAGTTTGCAGTTATGTGGTTAGCAATAGTATCACTGAATTTTATAAGGAGAGGAGTTACGTCACCAGATAGTGTCTTCTTTCTGCCATTTTTACCTAAACAGTATATTTTCAATTCCTCCAACTCTATAAACACAGAAGGACACATAGGGGAAAAAACCCTAATATGCAGTAATTCTGCTATTGATGTTTTTGCATATTTTAAAGAGCTATATTTTAAAGAAGAATAATTCGCCCTGAGGATAAAATGGAGAGGCAAGAGGATGTAGGATCGGTTTTGAGAAGGTCCACTTAAGAGGTGATGGGAGGTAAGGCAGGACCCATGGGAGTGCAAGAAAGGGGCCATTGCTGGAGACATTCTAGAAACACCATCAAGGGGACGTGGTGACAGATTAGAGTCAAGGAGCCAAGAATTGCACAAGGCCATGCTGAAGTCATGATTGGTGAGAGCTACAGTACTTAATAGAAATGGTGGTGCAGGAGAGGCCATAACACCTAGGGAGGAAATAGGCTTGGAGCCAGCAGACATGGGGCTGACTTCTGGTTCTGCAAGCAAATCACCTAACCCCAGGAGGTGCATTTTCTTCCTCTATAAAATGAACTTGACAATCCCTATCTTGTCAAGTGGTTGTTGGGTTAAGTTACTTAGCCTTTCCTGGGTTCCTCGTCTGCATTATGGGAATAGTAACAGTACATATCTCATAGGCTGTTTTGAGGATTAAATGAATTATTGTGGAGTAAGTGATAATATAGAAGTATTTACCTTGATCCTGCTGTTCTTGATATGTTATTAACAGTACATGGACAGGATGCTGACAGGACATACAACTGAAACTGTCCACCTGGCAATGGAAAATGGTGATGGAAAGCTTGGATTCATAGTCTGTTTAAAAACAGTGACAAGGCCAATTTTCCAGGGTGTTTCATGTGTTGTCAGGGTTAAAGGCTAGGAGTTAAGTTTCCATTAACTAGGGGGGTCACTGTTACTGTTATGTCCTGGACTCCCCTTCTCAGGTGGGTGCCTCAACCTGGCTGTGTGGATGTAGTTTACTGCCTGGTACCCTGGAGAACCCTTGCCTAGATGTGAGTGCCTGTGGAATAAGCCAGAGGACGGATGAGATGCTTAGTTTTCAGACAGACAGAGTGCCCAGGGGAGAGAGAGGGAGAAGTGAGGGGGCAGAGAGTTCGATTTGTGCAGGCATCAAGTCCGCAGGGCAGCTGCAAAGCTTGGGAGGTGGGCGTGATACCCGAACTTCGTCTTCTCAAATATGATTCCCATGTTTCAGGTTTTTGGTCTTGACCACTGAAGAATGAATAGAAGGACCAAAGATCAGTGGTAAGACAGGATTTATTCACAGAAATAAAGAATACAAAACCTACAAAAATCAAAGCTCCTGGGAGAGAGAACCCGGTGGAGAACAAGCTCTCTTGCTCCCTTTCTGAAGTCTGAGCTCTCTGCTCAGGGGTAGAGTTGCAGGGGGTTGTTTTGGGGTGTGAGTCTTTGTCAGTTACAGCCAGCTGTCCAATGAACTCTCAGGAGGTGGAAACTCACATGAAATTGATCAGTCAGAAGTGCAGGGGGAGGAGACAGCAAGGTACCAGGGTCTCCCCCGCAGGTGTTGGGCCCTTAAGGCTACTGGAGCCTCCCAGGACCCCCCTGCATACCCTTCAGCTGGTTGGTTCCACTGCCAACTACAGCTGCACCAACACCACCAGGGCTAAGGTGGCAGGTCTTGGCGCCACCTGTCCTGTATCAGGCAGACCTGAAATGCAGCAGGAACAAGGTCTGGAGAAACA
The DNA here is from genome assembly GCA_963574575.1 of Galagoides demidoff. Taxonomy (NCBI): domain Eukaryota; kingdom Metazoa; phylum Chordata; class Mammalia; order Primates; family Galagidae; genus Galagoides; species Galagoides demidoff. The sequence continues at coordinate 32,380 of CAUYQV010020031.1, read as the reverse complement.
GACACGGATTATGCTGAGAATGCTGCTCGTGGAGTCCTTATGGGGCCCTTGAATATGAACAGGTTAGAGCGATTCCAAGGTTGGAGGCTAACAGAAAATATTCAAGTTCATTATGCTTTTTAATTTAAAGTAAACATAAACACAAGATAATGGACTTTAGTTTGCCCTTTGCTAACTAATTCCATCCTATCAGTTTTGCAGTGGGAGAAATGTTCACTTCCTGTGGCTTCCTGCCCCACCCAGGTTTTTTGTTTTGTTTTGTTTTTACAGTAGGCTCATCATTACTGGAAGCAAAGTGCCACTTGATACAGGGGAGGCTGCTGTGGGAACACGGGAGACCTTGTTGGATCAGGGTCTCCTGTCCGAGCCCTTTACTAGCTCCTCCCTCTTTTCCTTGAATTAATGGGAACCTCTGAACAGGAGCCCTCAAACAGATTCCTGCCTGATCGCTTCTATTTTCAACCCATCCTTCCTTCCTGGCAGTCTTGATAGGCTCTACCTTTTCAGAAGAGCATACATTATAAAATGCAGGTAACATTTCTCACTTGGGGTTTCCCTGCCATTCAGTAACACAAGCAGAACTTGACCTGAACCCCATTGTTTGTCACCGTGAGCTCAGCATGGACCCTTACCCTGCCCTGGCCCTCTTTTGTGTCTCTCTGTCCCTGTTCCTAAATCACACAGCCCCTTCATTTCCACTGAGAACCCAATCCCCGCTCAAAGCTTTATCTTTTCTTTATTCCTAAGAAATCCAGTAGAAAGCAGCATTCTCCTGGGTCTGCAGCTTTAACTGATGATTTCATTCATGAAGGGTGAGGAGCCCTCGTGACCAGACCTCTGCCACATTCCACCCGCTCTCCTTGCCCCTCCAGCAGTGCACAGGACCAGGTCTCCCAGGACTTTCTGAGGCCCTAGGTCATCTTCTGCCCACACACATGCTGAACATATCAACATGCACCCACATCCCACATTAAGTGTAATTTTGCTGCAAGCAGTGAAAAGCATTTTTATAATTGGGATTTTGAAGTCATTTGACTCTAAGTAACTCATTCAACTTGTGATTGGCTTAGATTTCTCAGGAGTTGTGCAGTTAAGAATCCTTAAAAAGTGAGAAAACTTGACCTACAATTGTTTTCATGGATAACAAAGCATTTTGGAATGTTGGATTTATCAATTAGAGAAGTAAGCACCATATGGTTGTAGACACTTTTGTAAACATTTGAGTATTTTCATGTTTTTCTTTTAGTATTCTAGAGACAGTAATCACTTTTAAGTCCTTACCCGTTTATGCATACCTCACAGAGACTAAACTGTAGGCACTGGGCTTTGCAGGTGGAAAAGGCAGATTAGCAGAAGCTGAGATGTAGGGAAGCCCCTCTAGGGAAAAAGAGTCCAGTCCCCACTCTGGCTGTGTTCCTTTCCAGAGGCTGCCCTAGCAGCCTAACCTATTTGCCCCTCATCCCTACTGGAATTATGATGAACACAATTTTGTCTCATTACACATATTTTTTCAGAACACAACTAAGTTTAAAAATAGCCACGTGGTGCATTCCTCGTACAGGGATTTCATCAGGAACCTCAAGCAAACTTTAGAGAATGCTTCACTTGGAAAGCATTTGGTTTAAAGGAGAAGATGAGAGCATCCTGGCAGGGGAACCAGCACAGGCAAAGGTGGGGAGGCAGGGCTGAGATGCGGCAGCCAGGTCTGAAAGGCCTCGGAAGCCACGCTGGACGTCTGAGACCTTACCTCATAGCTGTGGACAAGAACGGACATTCCAGGGACTGGCTCAAATAACAGACTCAGAGAGTAACTTAATGTGAACGCCAATGATTTTTCTTTTCCTCTCTCTTCATCCTCCTCTCCATTCTTTCAGGCATGCAGGATTCCTTTTATCATCGCTATTTTTCTTAACAGCTACAAGAGCCCAGGTACCTGGTAAGCCCCCAGAGGAGACTTGGTGTAAGCAGAACTGATGGAACAAAACATCCAGACGTGATTTTGAGTTCTGAGCCACCACTGGGCTCCATGTGCTTTGTGTTTGGATTATTTGATGCTTTTCCCATCCTTTAATGTTAGGTCTTTTCAGCCAAATGATAAGGTTGCACAGGGTGGAAATTACAGGGTGGGGATCACAGTGGTGTTTTGGTATAAGCTGTCGCTTCCATTCATGTTGGAAGGATTGGGTTTTTTCCTTCTGTTTTATGTTTTTGTTGTTACATGTTACTTACTGTGCTTGCTGTTCATCTATCTGTTTTGTTTTATCTCCTTTAGTCCATCCACTGGATTAGTAGCATTTCCTTTCTTTTTCAGTGTTTGTGTTTAAAAAATTAGTGGCTGATGTTTAAAATTCAGATTTCCCACAAAATTCCAAGTTTCCGGCTTTCTTTGAAAGTTGACTTCTATGACCTTGGGTGTTCCTTCATGGAAACAAGCTGTGAGAACTTCTTCTTTAGACGGATACAGTCTCACCAGCTTACTCCAGGCCCTACCACACTTTCTTGGCTCCCTGACCTTGAGGTGACATCCGTTGCCATTTTATTTGAGCTATTGCTTACCTATACCTGGCTGTTATGTGACCTACTCAGCCTCAGTAAGTGTTTCAGTTTGTCACATCTTTCAGCTGGAGCATTTAGTGGGTTTACATTTGTTATAATTAACTGTACTGATCCATTTTAATTCATATCTGCTGGAATCTTTTGTGCTCTCTGTCCCCAAATTCCTGTGTTTCTTCCCTCATTTTTTGTCTTATCGATGCAGCGAGTTTGCTGTCTCACTCCATTTTTTTCTTCTGTACCACTCTGAAAGTTATACTGTCGGTTTGATTCGTTTAGTGGGTAACCTAGTAATTACAGCGTGAATCTTTAATTTACTAAATTCTAATCTAAAGTGATCAACATCTTTACCTTCCTTTGAATACCACCCTTCTAATTATGTCCCCCTGGATTCTTATGCTAGTCTTCTTGTGTATTTTAAGTCCATGCATTTTTTTCTTTCAAAAATGACACAGGGTATTGAAAAAATTCTTTTATAGAGTCAATGCTACATATTTATCACTTTCTGTCCTCTTAATTCTTTCTTATATCTTCTTATATTCTTGCAATATCTTCTTATATTACATATTTCTCTCATATGTCTTATTTTTTTATGATCAACTTCCTTTTGCCTGAAGTGATTTCTTCAGAATTTTCTTTGATGAGGATCTGCCGATGGCAAATTTATTCTGGTTTTGTCTGTACACATCTCATTTGTGTATTCCTTTCCCCCCTGTTCTCCTTTCTACTAGCTTTAGTAGTTATACACTCTGCTTTTCTTTCCCATGTCCTCCCTCATTTCCTCTAAGATTATACTATGCACACTTAGTGTTTAAAAGTTTTAAATTATTCAAAATTGCTATTCTCCTATCAAGCAATATAAAGATCTCAGACTGCTTTAAGTTAATTGCCCTTCCATATTATTGCTATCTAATATTTTTATTCTAAGTTTTATTCTAAGTTTTATTCTATGTCCTTTCCCCATTAATATTAATACACACCACACACACACTATTTTGTGTTTGTTTTTTGACTTTCTTACCTGGGTGGTGGGGAAAAATAATTTTAACCAATCGGGGTGTTTATAGAATTTACTAACATGTTTACTGTCTTTGTTCATCATTGCTTATTTATCTTACTTTTTCTCAGTTTATATTAAAACATATTGATGTTGCTTAATTTTTCTTCAGGTGGCATCTGCAAATTGTACCATCTCTTTTTGTATGAATATATCTGTACTTCACTCTCTACAATGGTTCCAATGTGTCTCTCAAAGTTCATATGTCAGAAATGTTGGAAACTTAGTCCTCTGTACAATAGTGTTGAGAGGTGGGACCTTTAAGAGGTGATTGAGTCAGAAAGGCTCTGCCCTTTAGAATGGATTAAGGCCGATATCGTGGAGTGGGCTGGTTACTGAGGGACTGGGTTCCTCATAAAGGATTAGTTCAGCCCCCTTCCCTCTCTCTGTTTCCCATGTGTTGCCTTCCCATGTTATGACATAGCAGGAAGGCCTTTAATATATGCTGGCACCTTGACCTTGGACTTCCATGCTCCAGAACTGTGAGGAAATAAATTTGTGTTTTTTTATAAATTATCTACTCTGTGGTATTCTGTTATAATGGAATAAAACAGACTAAGATGTCCCCATTTTTAAGCAGTATTTTAATGAGATACATAGGATGTTAGATAGTTATTTTCTTTTACTTTTTTATATGATATTTTATTATCTTCTGGCCTCTATATCACTGATAAAACGTCTACTGCCAAACTGATTGTCATTATTAGGTTGGGAATTTATCTTTTGCTGTCTAGCTGCTTTTATGACTTTCTCTTTGGCTTCAGCGTTTGGTCTGTTGTTACCACTATATGTGTGTGTTTGTGTGTTTGTTTTGAATCTTGCTTGGGATTTGTAATTTTCTAGATCAAGAACTTGTGTATTGCTTTAATTCTGTTAAATATTCCTACTTTTTCCTCCTGGAATTTCAATTAAATGTATGTTTTATTTTCACAATTATTCTTCATTTCTTATAAATTCTTTCCTATATTTTTCCATCTTCTCTTTTCTCTCTCAGCTATATTCAGAGTATTTTCTTCAATTCCATCAGTCATGATACTAATTTTCTTTTTAGCTATACCTAATATGTAATGCTACTCTTGTTCATTTTTGAATAGTATTTTTGAATTACACATAGTTTTTTTCTTTTTTCTCCCCCAATCTGCCCTTTCTTCACAGTGGGTGGTTCTTTCATTATGGTTTTTATTTCTTTGTTTACTAAGAAAAATACTTTTAGATGTAATTAGCTTATAGACCCTATCTGATTATTCTCTTAATATCAGTTCTTGGTGGTGTTAATTCTTCTGCTTGTGTATGTGGCCCACCTTCTGGTTGGTTTAGTTCTATGTCCAGTTTGTTCAGCAGGAATTGTTTATTCCGAGAACTGTTTATTCTTCTGGGTCCTGAATATTAAAAAAAAAAAAAAAACCTCTACAGAGAAATTTGAGTTTGTTTCTATAAAGATTTCTCTGGTTATATGACCATTTTTATAGAGATTTACCAGTTCAGGATTCTGGTGCAAGTGAAACAATGCAAATTTTGGCAATATACTTGTGCATAGTACAGGCTTGGTGTTTTTTTTTTTTAAATTTATTTTTCATTCTATGCATTCTATGTATTTATTTTTTTACTCTGAGACTGGGGAATAATGCAGACTTACTTGCCCCTTTCATGAGCTACTATGGGTAGTGGTAGTGGTTTTTGTAATCTTATTTTTATGTAAATAGAGGTTTTCAAGAATTCTGACTTGATTCAGTTATGTCAGTTCTGATCTCTTATCATGCATGAGCACAGAGCAACATCACACTAATTACTGGTGCCCTGAGCTTTAAAATCAGAGCTCCAGACCGCTAAGTAATTGATCCAGATTTAAACTATCTTTCTGTGATTGCAATATTTGCACTCATGCCTACTGATTTGGTATTAGATTCTCCTTTCATTTTTGGGCTGTATTCAGAAGAACAGTAATAGGTTTGTAAGGTGCATGCTCATGATGGCCACACTGAGTTATATATTATATGTGTTTGGAACTGAAGATCTGGATAAGTTCAGTCTGACATTTATTTCTTTATAAGTTAATTCATTCACAAACTGTTTACTGATTACCTGTCACATTCCTGGCATTGCTGTAGGTGCTGGGGTACAACTATAACAGCACAAAATCTTTTCCTCTGTATAGTTTTCATTTTCAAGGGAAAGATAAACAATAAATAAAATATGTAGTAAAATCAGATGGAGCTATGAGAAAAGTTAAGTCAGGATAAGACCAGGAGAAGGAACAAGTTAGGGGGATGTGTCTTACTTAGGATAACAAAGGAAGCTTCTCTGCCATGTGACCTTTGAGCATAGGCTTGCATGAAGTGATGAAGAGTTATACTGATCTCTAGGGTATCAAGATTACAAATATAAGACATTTATTAAAAGAACTCCTGTAAGTAAGACCATAGTGGGGTGAGAAATGCAAATGTAAGGCTACTTGTTCAAAAATAACATTAAGAATTTTAAGATGCAGCCCGGGCAAGGTGGCTCACGGCTGTAATCCCAGCACTTTGGGAGGCTGAGGCAGGCAGATCACCTGAGTTCACAAGTTCGAGACCAGCCTGAGCTATAGTGAGATCCTTGTCTCTAAAAAAAATAACCAGGCATTGTGGTACGTGCCTGTGGGAGGCTGAGGCAAGAGAATTGCCTGAGCCCAAAAGTTTGAGGTTGCTATGAGCTATGATGGAACAGCACTCTACCCGGGGTGACAAAGTGAGACTCTGTCTCAAAAAAATAAAATAAAATAAGTAAAGAATTTCAATGTGTGTTTCAACTCTATCCAGGTTAATATGAAAGATGTAGTTGAAACACATTTTCCTTAGTAAAGTATCACAAGAATGGAAAAGCAAATATCGAATATATTCAATAATGATATGAAGCTAGTAGATAATTTAATATACACCCATATAAGAAAAAAACTCAATTCAATTCAAGTTGAGGAGGAGGAGGAACTAGGGAGGGGAGACGGGGAGGAGATTGATGTGCTTCCACTTAATGGACACAGTTTAAGGGCATATGGCACACCTTTTGGGTATAGGTCACAACTAGAAGAGGGAATGCAAATACTATAACCTGGCTATTTGTATCCTCACATTAGCCTGAAATTAAAAAAAAGAAGAAGAATAATTTCAAGATGGCAGCCTCAGAACATTCAACCAAGTGCAGAGTCCTTTTGAGTGCTCTGACTATGTAAGAAAAGAGGAGGGCACTGTGGGCGTCTGGTCTGGGAGATACATCAAATTGTCCATGTCTAACTTAGGATGAGAGGAGACAGGAGGGAGGAAAGCTGAGCAGAAGCATCCTAAAGTGTGGTGCTGTTCTAAGAGAGTTTGACAAGGCTACTGGGGAATCTTTGAACCAAAGCCACCTGTCTGGGGAATTTTTATCTCCCAGGAATAGGTTTGCCTTTGTATCCTTGCCATGCTCACTCAATAACTAGGAGTGGCCTGCAGGAAACATGACTTCAGCTTTTAATGCAGAGATGGATTTCAGAGCATAGTACTTGTAACTTCTGACCAGTTATGCTCCTTATAAGTTGGATGTCTACAATGACCAGGAGAACGCTATGTAAAGATGAAGGTAGAGATGGGGTGATGAGTCACCAAGTCTAGGAACACCAGAAACAATCTAGTCACCAGTCTAGATTGCCAGAAAACCACCAGAAACAAAGAGACAAGGAACAGAAAATCCTTCTCAGAGCCTACCAACACCTTTAGTTCAGATTTCTAGTATCCAAAAACTGAGATGATGCATTTCTTTTTTATTTAAGCCACCCAGTTTCAGGTACTTTGTTATGGCAGCCCTGAAAAACTAATACAGCTGAAGTGATAGTAGATTTGTATGCTGTAGAAACATCAAGAAAGCCACTGTGGATAAAGTGGGTAAGTGAGGGGGAGAAGTATACAGGAAGGAGAAGTTTCCAAGGTCCTAGTCTGTAGATCATGGGTTTGTGAACCACCATAGCATCATTGATTTTTATTCTGAGTGTCATGGAAAGCCTTTACATGGCCTGATGAGGGCAGTGGCCTGATTTCACTTATATTTTTGAAGTACTACTCTGGCTACTGTTGGAAATAGGTTGTAGACGAGCAGAAGGGAAGGCAACATGACTAACCTGGTCAATGGCAGCTGTAAAGAGAGGATGGTGGCATAGATGAGAGTGGTTGCTGGGGATGGGGTGATAAGTATGGGATGTGGTGTTAATTTGAAGGTAAACTATGTAATTTTCAGATGGATTGGGTAGACAACTAGAATTTCTGTTTTCTGAGCTGGGAACACTGGGTAAGGATCTTGTCTGGAGTTTACAGGAAGAGACATGGATATCTGCCATGTTGTAGAAGTTTCATGTTGTTTTTGTGATTGGCTTTTTCATTTTCATGGACTTCTTTCCATGTTGACATAGATTATATTGACCTGGTAGTACTTGGAGGGTTTCCCAATATTTCTTGTATGGATGTGCTATTCTTGGTTGAATTATTGCCTGTGAAGTGACTTTTGGATTGTTACTTTTTGTGTGTGTGATTATAAACAATGATGCCTAAATAGCTATCTGTGTATTATTTGTCTATTGGTACATGACAAAATACCCCCTAACATAGTGGCTTAAAAAATATTTATTATCTTGCAGTTACTATGGGTCAGGAGTCAGAGCATGCCATAACTGAGTCCAGCTCAGTATCCCTCCCAAGTCTGAAGCTGTCAAGGCTTGACTGAGAAGAATGTGTTTCTGAGCTTACCCAGTGTTTGGTAGCCAAATTCAGATCCTAGTGGACTATTGGCATGAGGCCTTCATTCTTCACTGGCTAGTAACTGGAAGCCATGCTCAGTTCCTTGCCATGTAGGCCTCTCTGGAGGTGAGCTTGCAAGGTGGCAGCTGGCTTCATCAAAGTGAACAAACAAGAGAGAATAAAAGAGTATGCGAACAAGACAGAAGTGTCATGGTCCTTCATAACCTAATGTCAGAGGTGTTGTTGCGCTCTGTTCCCTAGAAGTAAGTTACCAGCTCTCACTCACTGGAGAAGGACCCTACAAGCCCTACAAGTGTATGGATACCAGGAGGCAGAGATCATTAGAGGTGCCATAGAAACCTGCCTGACACAGGAACTCAGTGCACTTGTCTTTTGATGGTTTGTTCGCTGAGGGGAAAGGTGTGCATGTCTCAAAACTTCACAGACTATACCAGATTTCTTTTCAAAAGCTTTACTCCTGATTTCAAAGTTAATTTTGCTGGAATTGTTTGCCATTGACCGAGAGGGAAAGGTTGTGGATCTTTGAAGAGACTTTGCCACATTTTGTCATGAATATCTCTTCCCTGTCTTCCTTTTTCTCACTCCTCCAAAATTTCCTAGAACTGAAAATAGCTATGGGTATTGTAATAGAAATGATACAAAGGTTCTAACCAGCAGGCACATGCGTCATGACGTATAATCTAGGGTATGATGACCTGGGTTGTGTCTTTTTAAAAATGTCATTGTCAGGAGTCAGAAAAAAAAAATGTAATTGCCTTCACTTATCTGCTGGCTTGGGTAAGGTTTATTCAACTAGCCTTGAGAAGGGGTCTGAAAAAGAATAGCCAGCACAGGCAGTCAGGTTGGTCCCATGACATCCTGAGAAACTCCACTTGAATCATTTCTTCTAAACCCTCAGAACTTAAGAGCTTCTGGTAGGCCATGGAATAATGAGGTGTACATTTATTTCCTCATTAGTTAGGAAGCACCTTGATATAAAAGGACCTTTTTACATTTACTAGGACATGGTAGGAGGGAATGTAAATTATTATCAGAATTACTTTATCTCCTTCCCACACAAGACTTTATAAAATTAAACACATCCTAAATCTAGACTATGATAAAAAAATGAAATAATCAGTATAAATGTCTGCATGTCTTAGTTCAGGCCGCTGTAACAAAGTACAGACTGGGTGGTTTATAAACAACAGAAGTTTATTGCTCACAGTTCTGAAGACTGGAAGTCTGAGTAGGCTATCAGTGTGGTGGGTTCTGATGTAGACTCTCTTGGAGAGCTCTCTGGGGTCTTTTATAAGGGCACTAATCCCATTCATGAGGGAGGAGCCCTTGTGACCTAATTACCTCCTAAAGGCCCCATCTTTTAACACTATCACATTGGTGGTTAGGATTTTGGCACATTGAAGGCGATAGAAACATTCAGTCAACCTGATAGCAATTTGCTGCTATCAGGTTAGGTGCCCCACTTGAAAGATCAGACTACCTTGGCAGCTTTCCAAATGTCTACCAAGGTGACTTCTTTCTTCTCCTTCTCCTTCTTATCCCCTTCCTCTCTTTCCTCCCCTTCATCTCCTCCCCTCCTCATCCCCTTCTTTGCCTTCTTTTCCTTCCTCCTGCACCTCCTTCTCTTCCTTCTATTTTGTGAGACAGGGTCTTGCTCTCTTGCCTGGGCTAGAGTATAGTGGTGTCATCACAGCTCACAGCAACCTCAAACTCCTGGGCTTAAGCAGTCTTCTTGCCCCAGTCTCCCAAGTAGCTGGGACTATAGGTGCACACCACTATAGCTAACTTTTCTGTTTTGTAGAGATAGCGGTCTCACTCTTACTCAGATTAGTCTCAAACTCCTGACCTCAAGCAGTCCTCCTACCTTGGCATCCCAGAGTAATCCTCTGTAATCCCAGAGGATTACAAGTGTGAGCTACCATTCCTGGCCTTTCCTCTTTCCTTGTGACCAAAGGAGGGTATAGGTTGTGGACTAGAGGAGAGTGTATGACCTCTGAGGTTGAGGGAGAATTTTGATGGCAATGTTTTCATTTTGTGACTCCTTTCTTGCTTGGAAAGGGTGCTGGGATCCCCCCCACCCCATTCCTCATGCTTTTTACTTTCAGGTTCCTGTGTTACCCCCAGAAACCACATGATCATCTTTAATGTGGATGAGTCTAGGGCCCTAGCTCCCAGGGCAGCAGCTCCATCTCTCACGCCAATTTGGACAGCTTCTCTTTACCCAACACCTTCAAGGCCAGGGCTCTCCTTCCTTCATGCCTTCCCTCCCGTGAACCTGGTGCCCAGGAGCAAGGCTCTCCAACCGTGGAGCGGCTCCTCCATTTCCCAGCACGATCCCACCCTTCCCTTTTGCCTCCCTCATATGCTGGGCAGGTTGTGTTCACATTTCACAAGATTACTCTGCCAGATGAGAAAAACGTGTACTTGATTCAGGACAGCAAGCTCCAGTGAGTGGACTGCATTCCCTGCAGAAGTGAGAATCTCAGTGGAGTAGCCTTTAAAAGATGAAATAAATTAAGGCTCCTTGGCCATGTTAGCCTGGTTTGTCAGTTTTTGTCTTTTTCTGGAAGCCATGTAGGGTTAGGGAAAATTAAAGGAGACCCAATGAGAACCAACTCACTATGTAATAACTTAAAATCTTCCAAGTCAGAAGAGCTAGCTGTCATTTAAAATAAAATGTTTGCAAATGGTTTGTATCTTGATCAGTTATGTAAAGATCTGCATTTGAGATGTGCCAAGGCAGCTTTTAGATGATTCTTTTTTTAAGTGACAGCCTTGCTTGTCTTTGTAGAACTCTGTGTTTTCAGTTATCACCTATATTAAGCTTTTGAATTTTTTTAATCGACTGGAGTTGGTGGAAGAAATGTTTATGGTGATCCTCCACCTTTTTCCAAAAAGAATATTAGTCATCTGGTGCTTATATAAAATCAGACACTGTTAGAACTCAGGTTGTTGTTTTTCTTTTCTTCTTCTTCTTCTTTTTTTTTTTTTTTTTTAAAGAATAAGTCACAGTTTAAAGAAAATATAGCAAGAGCTATTAACAAACACCTGTTTGGGCCTCTTGCTGGGCAGATGTTTTTTTCTTAGGGAAAGTGACTGTGTGTTCCTATTTTTCCTCTTCTTTCTTAGAACAAATACAGGAAATCTCTACTGGAGGCTTACTTACTCAACAAGACATAGTGATGAATGTAGGATCTTAAATGAAAAAGAAATCAGTGGATGTGGCTTCCTGGACTCTGCACTTGGACCAAAAATAAAGCAAGTCCTCACCACAGGGGTTTGGCTCAGTCCAGCGCCGGCAGCAGCAGTTGTTTTCCATGGCGCTGGAGCAAGTACGCCTCTCCGGGCAAAAGTTCCGAAGCCTTTGCAGACTTTTAGAGCTTCCCCCCACCCTACCCCCCGTAGCTTTTATTGTTTTTAAGAAGAGTGGTGTCACCCTTACTTGTCATTAAAAAATAGTGTGGGGAAAAAACAAAATGACTCAAAGAATAAAATAGGAAAAGCAAAAACAAAATTCCCTAAAATGAATGAAAAAATTAACACCCTTCACTCTTTTGTGAAGTCACTGTTTCCAGGCAAGTTGATTTACAAACTGTGGGGAGATTTTTCTCTTTAATTTTTGGTTTCTTCTATTTTTAACATTTTTGGCAAATCTACATATTGTAGTTACATAAGAGGATCAAAAGTAAGATATTCGCATAAAAAAAGATGGAAATTTTGCATCTTTTGTAATGACCTGGATGAACTTGGAGCACATGCTCCATAGCAAAGTATCACAGGAATGGAAAGACAACCATCACAAGTACTCAGGACTAATTTGAAACTAGTAGATGAAAAACAACTATAGGCTCACATGAGAAAAAAATTCAGTTAGATCCACATCGGGCCAGGATTGGTGGGCTCATACCCAGTGGGTTTAGCACACAGGTATATAGCACATTTCCTAGGTGAGGGTCACAGCTACCACTCAGACTTAAACCCTACAAATGGAAACTATGTAACTTAATCCTATGTAACACCATAGTAATCTGAAATTTTAAAAAAGAAGATATTTTGGTATTAAAAAATGTACTGCTTGACTCAAAATGAGTTCTTCTGGCACTACTGTGACATAAGTCAAATTACTGTCATAAAATAATAGTCATAAATGTCCAACCTTCACAAGCTTTTTGATCAGCTTCTCCGTGTGGTCCCTGAGGAAACCTTCCAAACTGTGGGCCTGCCCTTGTGAAGGCGTCTGCTTGGTGGCTGGAAGGAGATGCCAGTGTTTTAGGCCTGACAAGGGACAGTCCCCCCCGCCCCTTCCTCGCTCCCAGGAGGTGATCAAGGTTGGTCACCTTCTTCAGTTGTCACTGGCATGTTCCACACCTGCTGCTGAGCTCTTTGCACCTGCTATCTCGTTTGATCACCACAATCCTGTGGGGTACCATCCACTAGAGTGTTTAACGAGCGAGGGAAAGTAGAAACTAATAGCATATTTTTTTTAAGAATTCCCTGTCCAGAAGGAAGGATACATGTATATACACAGACATGTTAGTAACTTCAAGGAACCAGGTTAGGGGTAAGAATGACAGCTAATGCTTATTATAGACTTAGCTTGTCTTCTGCTGCTGCATCAAATGCTTTATTTGGATAATGCCAGTTAACTCTCGTAACAGTACAATAAGAGTACATAATTTTCTTATCTCCATCTTACAGAAGTGGAGGAAGAGGAAGCTAAAGTTGAGTGATAAGTTGAAGAGCCCATGACTCTGAAAATGGAAGACGTGGGAGTCAAACCCAAGCAGTCCAAGCTCAGGCTCCTTTACTTAACCACCAGTCCATACAGTATAGGGACCAAAGGACACAAAACCCAGGGTGGTTCATTGACTTGTCTCTCCACAGGAGGTATAGCTGGTAGACCAGTCAGGGGAGCGCCTCATTCTCTGTCCTCAGTATGATTCAGATTAGTCTTCTTTCTCCACAAGTTTTCTATCACTCTTACTGCCAGAAATGAAGCTCTTCAGATGGCTACATTTCCATCTTGCCTATTCTCCTAAGTAAGTGTTTTTTGACCCATGGACCCTCTGGACATGCTAGTCTAGGCAGACATCCTGGCTCAGGGAGTTCTTAAACACTGGAGTCCATCAGAGTCAATGCATATACAGGATAAAAGTACAGCCCTTGAGTCTGCATTTTAAGCCATATTCAGTGATTTTGGGGGACCCAGAGGAACTGATTAAGTCAGTGGACAGAGGGTTCCGGGTGATTAGGAATTGTATGTTTTCTTCAATGGTCACCACCTTCTTTCTACCAGAGGCCCCAGAGCTCAAGAAAAGTGAAACAAAGAAAAAAACACAAGGGGTGATGATGCTGAACGAATAATATAGAACTCAAGACTAGCAAGTCAGACCCCTAAATATTTGCTTGGAAGCAAGGGTTCCAAATGAGCACAATCGCAATGAGCAGAAACAAAGCCAGATTAGGAAAGGGTCAGAGAGAAGGGGCTGGGGTGGGCTGAACCTTCACCCAAACACAGCTTGGGTTTGAAGTCTGCACAGATGGGCCGGGAGGGGCTGACAGATAGGTGGGTGGGCTCTGATTAGAGATGGACCAGAAGTTGGGAGGAGGCATCAAGAACAGAGAATGAATCTATTTTTTGGTACAAAGGGAGAGCCACAGATTCAGAGCTTTGGAGCAAAAGAGGGACAAGTCTTTCCTTGCAGAGTGGTCAGAAGAGGTCACCTGGGGGCAGCGTGCCTGGAGGGCGGTCTCTGGTGGCAGCTGGGGAAAGGGCTGACAAGTGCACTGGGTATTACCTCCAGGAGTGCTGCCGATTGATAAAGCCAAAGCTAAAGGTCCTCAGAGGCATTTCAGTGGCTCTCCCTTTTATTTATTTTTATATAATTTGGGTCCTGCATAAGACCTTACTTGGGGGGAGAGGGGGGAAGGAGCATATTGCTTAAAATAAAGGCTTAAAAACCACCAGGAGGTTTTAAAATAAATCTGTCTCTCTCTTTCTATTTCTCTGTCTTAAGAGATGGATAGGTTGGGGACATGTTTTGAAGGATAGTTAAGTGTGAAGTCTTTAAGAAATCCGTCGCCTTGGAAAGAACACTACTGGCACCAAGGTTTAGGCTTTGCTTTCAGCTGCAGATCTGTCCGGACTGGGGAATTTATGTATTCACTTCACTTTTCTGGGCATAGGTGTGTTTTTCTTTGTTTTTAATAAGTTAAGAGGTTGAATTGCATTAAGTGATTTTTCAGAAGTTCGTCCTGCCGTGTGATGCTATCCACCATGGCCTTGTTTGTAGGGGGATGGCAGGATCATGGCTTGAGGAAAATTAATTTCATGGTATTGTGTAGGATGATTGAGGGAGATAGTTTAGGGGCCTGGAGGCTGCTACTGAAACAGTACGGAGGAAATGGGAGTGGGCACAGCAGACGGAAGCCAGGGCTGGGCAACAAAGTCACAGGAGTGGAGTTAGCACTTAAGGAAGGGAGACCATACATTTTCTTTATATATTAGAAAAAGACATTCCCGGAGCTAATTAACTTTCTCTCTTCCCCATTATTTTTCCTTTGATGTATGTTTTTAAAACAAAGCACACAAGTAAAAATCTTTGCAGTAGCCTGCAAAGATCTTTACAAAGGTGTACCATGAGTTTTTAAAAAACATACTTTTAAAAGAAAGGCATACTTCCAAGGGAGCTGACTTTTCACTGAATGCTGGAAAAAGAAAACATGTGAGCTGTTTAGATTGGCCTGGGAAACGCATGTCCAGTAGCCACTGTTGATCTTTGCTGCATGAAGTAGCTCTGTCTTCTGGAAGGTTTGCTGATTATGTCTTATTGTGATTATGGGAGCATGGCCCTCTGCACTGGGGAAAGAATTGTTTGTGTAGTAATTGGTTAGCAAGGGTTTAGGTATATAGTTTAAGCGCAGAAAGTTACTGAGTTCCTGTTGGTACTGGGTCCTGTGTTGGGTTCTAGTAATGCAGTGAAGTCTAGGGTGCCAGCCCAGCATTCACTGACATATAGAGGGGCCAGACCAGTGAGCACAGAAATAGCGCGCAGGCTGAGGTCACTGGCGTCTGCATCAGAGAGCTGCATAATCGGGCAGTTGTCGCAGGACTGGGATGATCAATATCACTTCCTTCTGGTTCCTTCTTTGTCTACCCCTCCCCGACTACTTTACCAGAGATTGAAGTTAAACCAAAGAGTTTAACTTCAAGTTTGAAAAAATTGAGGCTGGACAAGGGAGGGACCTTACTTGGGTAGATGGGAGGTTTTTAGATTTCTTGTGGAGAGAGTTTCTAACATCCTGCTCCTGGATGGCAGGAAAGAAAGAAAAGAAAGAAGAGAAGGGAGAGAGGGAGGGAGGAAGGAAGGGAAGGAAGGAAGATAAACAGCTAACTTTGTATAGACAAGCTGTTCTATACAACTTAATATTGATCTCCAAGGAGAAACCCAATAAACACATATACCACTCTTCTTTACATGGCTTCAAAGAAGTTGATTGAAACAACAAAACCACAAAAATAGTTATCAGCTGTACTGAGTATAGAAACCAGACTGATAGCCCATGGGCCTGTTAATTCTAAATCCCAGATGTAGCCACCCTTTCTCATGCAGTGCTGAGGAAGCTGGCCTCCTCCATTCACAAGCAGCAGGCACCATACTCCTTGAGGGTAGACACATCCCAGAGGAAAGGAAAGTTAAGTCTGGGCCAGCTGAGCATGCCCAGTTTACTGTTCTCAAATTTACCAGTTAAATATATTATTCATTCCCTCCACTTCCCTACAGCCATGTTGGTTTGTAAGACAGAGAAAGGCCAGTGGCTGTTTAGACCCAACTAGTAAGTAAAAGTAAAGTCACAGAAACATGAATATGTCAAAACTTAATGTGAAAAAAAACCCCAAGAGTGAGGAAATGGTGCTTCTCTCCAGTGTGTTCCAAGATTTAGACATTTTGAGGGTCAGGTGCTTAGGTATGAGGAAGAAATTAAAGAACAGACCCAATTATGGTTGGGATCCTTGTTAATCATGATGCCAACTGAAACCTAAGATATGAGAAATCTGGATTAATAAACTTAATACTGACATTTGCCTATCTTTTAGGGATACGTGTGCTTATCCACAAAACACACTGCGATATTGGTATTTGCACCCTAACACCAAAGAAAAAATTGAAGCACAAAGAGGTAGTTATCTCAGAATGTTTATTCTTTAAGGGGGAGAGCCTGGACTCAAGGCCACATCTTTCTGGCTCTTTGCAGTTTGAGATGGGCACATGGTTTGCAATAACATGTTTGACTCAATTTTATTTCAAAATCTTTTTTTTTTAACTTGTTATAGACATGTTTAGGAGGATAGGGTAGATGGCATCATTAATTATTTGTCTTAGTCTTATCTCAGAGTTATCTGCTTTGTCTAATTGTTTTCATCTAGACGAATTGATGCATTCCCAGATAGATGGTTGTCTATTCTTTCTAGGGATCCAGCCTTAATCCTGAAGTAGGAAAGATCTCTGTATTTTTTTTTAATTAAGTCATAGCTGTGTACATTAATGCAGTCATGAGGTACAATGTGCTGATTTTATATACTATTTGAAATGTTTTCATCAAACTGGTTAACATAGCCTTCACGACATTTTCTTAGCTGTTATGTTAAGACATTTATATTCTACACCTAGTAAATTTCACATGTACCCTTGTAAGATGCACCATAGTTGTGGTCCCACCAATTACTCTCCCTATACCCATTCTCCCCCCTCCTCTCCCTCTCCCCTTTCCCCTTCTTTTTGGACTATAATTGAGTTATAGGTTTCATAAGAAAGCTATAAATTGGTTTTATAGTAGGGCTGAGTACATTGGATACTTTTTCTTTCATTCTTGAGATACTTTGCTAAGAAGAATATGTTCTAGCTCCATCCATGTAAACATGTAAGAGGTAAAGTCTCCATCTTTAAGGCTGCATAATATTCCATGGTGTTATAACAAAGATATATGTACCAGAATGTTTATTGCAGCCCAATTCATAATTGCTAAGTCATGGAAGAAGCCCAAGTGCCCATCAACCCATGAATGGATCAATAAATGGTAGGATCTCTGTATTCTGTTAACAAGATCAACTTCTTAAACAGTTTAGAAAGTCTTCCTGTTATCAGAATACAGGGATTATAGCAGAGTTATAATCAAATGTGTAAAATGTAGAACATTTAAAAACAAATATGAGAGCAACCCTCTCATCTCAGCCTCCTGGGTAGCTGAGACTATAGAAGCCCACCACGACGTCCGGATAGTTTTTCTGTTTTCAGTAGAGACAGGGTCTCACTCTTGTTCAGACTGGTCTCAAACTCCTGAGCTCAAGCAATCCATCTGCTTTAGCTTCCCAGAGTGCTAGGATTACAGACCTGAGCCACCACATCTGGCCCCCTCCAAAGATCTTTTACAGTGGTTCCAGATGTCGTGTATAAGTTCTTAAAGTGCTGGGGAAAAAAATTTCCAGACTTTGAAACTCAAATTCACTTAGATTGGCTAAGAGTAAATAAGTCTGTTGACAGTTACAGGAGCCATCTTTGTTGAATTTGAACATTTTTCCTTTAAAGTAAGACTTTTCCAATAAAAGATTGGCATACTCTGTCTCAAAGAAAAAGAAAGAAATAGTAATCAACCAATGACCCAGTTTCATTGGGGCCTCACAGTGACATCATCTGGCATATACCTATGCTTTAAAAAGTTAAAATGCTTAAACTTTTGACTTGCTTTAATTTCCTATTTCAGTTATTATTTTACCTTTTATCTGTAGTTCCTGCCACATTCTCCATTCTTCTACTACCCTTGCTTGATTTAGGAATTATGTTATCAAACCATATCCTTTTTTTTTTAAACCACAAAAATGAATATTTTCTAGCTAGTCCAAAGATCTGGAAATAATATAGCAGGTGCTTACTGACCTAAAGGTTTTCTTTTCCTCTTTAAAAAAATCAATAAAATCATTAAGATGTCTTTCATAAAGATAAATGAGTCAAAGGAGCTTTTATCTTTTAAGAATTTTATTTATGTTTAAAACTCTAAAAGTGGATCAACCTTATCCATGGTTAGACCAAGGATTCTCCATCTTCCTCGTTGCTGGGAATCTGACCTAGCTTGCGTTGTCACTCAGAAGAAGCATCATTCTTTATTTAAAAATAATTTTAATGTCTATCTTTTCTTCTGTGGACCGTGAACATATGGTATATTAAGCCACACCAGATAAATCCTGCTCTTTCCCTTTCTTTTACCTTTTCTATTCCTTGTCACCATTAAATATCCACTTCTGGCTGATGTATCAGAGTCTGTGAAGTGGTGAATCATTACAAGTGTTTGCTGAAAACTCAGTGCATCAGTCCATTGCAGCTGTTACTGCTGCTGCAGTCTCTAAGCTTGCATGCAGTGCTTACAGTTTGAGAATATTTACTCTCATTTTTA
Source organism: Galagoides demidoff (assembly GCA_963574575.1). Taxonomy (NCBI): domain Eukaryota; kingdom Metazoa; phylum Chordata; class Mammalia; order Primates; family Galagidae; genus Galagoides; species Galagoides demidoff. Next base: position 13,558 of record CAUYQV010020031.1, on the reverse strand, counting down.
ATGGCAGAATGACTGCACTGATGACTAAATAAGCCCATGAAACAGTGGGAATGTAATTTGCATGGCCATTGAAGAGCTAGAAAATGATGAGGAGTAAGGGTCATGGGGCAGACTTCTGCAGGGCTACACCTAGTCCTACTGACTTCATCTGTGTTCAGAAGTAACATGAATGAACATTTTAAAATCTCTGAAATCTGGGGCTTAAGGAGTAGCGTGCTGGCCCCATATAAGGGAGGTGGCAGGTTCAAACTGGCTCCTGGGTAAAAAACTGCAAAATAAATAAAAGGGGCGGCATCTGTGGCTCAGTGAGTAGGGCGCCGGACCCATATACTGAGAGTGGCAGGTTCGAACCTGGCCCCAGCCAAACTGCAACAACAACAAAAAATAAATAAATAAAGAGTGAGACCCTGTTTCTACTAAGAAAAAAATAAAAAATAAATAAATCTCTGAAATCATGCATGTCATTGAGGATGAAAATGAGGTGGCAATATTTCTCCCAACTAATCTAACAAAATGCAGTGATATGGCAGCTCAAAGTTGAGGAGGTGGAATATTTGGGCAGAAAAATAGCAAAGCTACTTCTCAGGCAGGAATCGTTCCAATTGTGGGGTTCTCATGTGAACCAAGATAGCACCCAATAAGTAGTCAGAAGTAAAACAGTGCATAAGGGTTGATGGAATTGCATCTTTAGGCACATCTGTTGTTGGAGCTTGGGAAGGTCAGATGATGTTCATTTTATTTATATACACACATACACACATACCTCTGAAACATAAACTTAATCTACGTTTATTCAATATTTGAAGAGAGGGAGGAGGATTCTATGAACTGTTCCAGCCATAAAGATAAAGATGTCATGGGAAGATTAAATTAATCATTCTTCAATTTTGAAGAGTTGGAATTTTAGGTAACAGAGAAAAGGAGCAGCCCGTTTGAAAGAGAGAGGTTGGACAGATGTCTTGTCCTTTTAGGAGGTGGGCATGTAACTTTAGAGTATCCCAGCCACTGGAAATATCTAGCTTCAGTGAGTTGGCAGTGAGCTTACAGGTTGAGGTAGAATACCCAAATAACTAAAACAGGAGGTCCAATTTGGTTGCTCTTTTGTGGTTTCACTTTGATGCAAAGCATTCATTGTTCACTGTCATTTATTCATTTAGCAAACATTCAATGATGTCAACTATGTACCCAGCAAACAGCATGGTTACTGCTGGGGCCCCAACAGTGAAGATGACACTATACCTCCTTTGTGTGGAGTGTTTCTGGGGCATTTCTCTTGTGGCCTTCCTACAGGGAATCCTGCTGGGAGGAGTGCTCTGCCCCACAGATGATACTGAACTGCCTTTCTTCTGCCAGCTACAAAGTTTTGTCTATCTCCTTTCTTTCCTTCTCACCCCAAGGTACCACCAATATCTCTTAAGCTGGTCATGGCTGCAGAGATGGATCTCTCGGTGTGAGTGGGAGAGTTGTTTCAAGGTCTTCCTTATCTCTAGCAAGGACTCTTTGATTGTTTTCAATTAATGAGGCAAAAAGCATCAATAGGAAAAGAAAATAAGAACTTTCCTTGCCAGGGTTGCTTAGTTACCTCGTCAACATTCCCTTGCAGCCCAGCCGAATTCTCTGCATATTTTTATAGTGCACGTGTTTTATTGCTATAATTGATGTATTAGGCAGAAAATATGGAGAACACATGGGGCTCCTGTCAGTTTTATGCTATTTATTTGGATTTCCGTTTTCCTCTTTCCAAAAGCCTCATTCATTATTGTCCTTTTCATTCCTAACCCGGGTAATACTCTGAAGGAATCACATCAGTATCCGTATTGGTGCATCAAACTTTGTAGAATTAAAAGTCAATAACTGACCTCAGAACTAGACTCTAAATTTTGAACCCTTCATAGGCAAGGACTAAATTTTAATTAATTTTGTATCGTTAGTGCCTCACTCTGTGTCTGGCACATATAAGGCTTTTAATAAATGTTTACTAATTGAATGAGCAATTGTTTTCAAATATTTACCAAGAACCAACATTGTCATGGGTGCTATTCATAACACAGAATTTGCTTTTAGTTTTTGCCCAGGGGACAAAACTTATAAATTGTTTTTTTGTTTTTCTGGAGACTGGACAAGGTCAGGGAATAACTAGTGGGTTGTTGCTAGTGCTACACTTTTGTTCAGCCAAATAAGCTTTACGCATGAGGCTGTAGGAGCAGCCATTGTGCTCCATCTGGCATTTATAAAGAGGTATTCACTGGGGACCTCCTAGGTGCTGGGTGCTGGGCCATCCAAGTCAATCCAGATCAAAAGACCTGGTCATTGTTACCATCTGTCAAAGCAATTGTAATCAAAAAAGTGACTCTGTTCTTATTCTTTTTCCCAAACCCATTCAATTGAAGACACTGTTTATGAAGCAAACTGTCAACAGAACAACAAATGGGAGTTTATTTATTCATTCCTTCACTTGGCCAGCTAGGCAGTGCTCCAACCCAGTGCTCCTCAAAGTGCATACTTCTCTTGAGATTTTGTTAAAATGCAGATTTAGATTCTACTAGGTCTGTGGTAAAACCTGAGAGTCAGCATTTCTAACAAGCTCAGGGCCTTGATACTTAAAGTGTTACCCACGGACCAGTAGATTTAGCATAGCCTGGAGCTTCTTAGAAAAGCGGACACTTAGGTGTCACCCCAGAGCAGTTGAAGTAGAACCTGCATTTTAACAAGATCGGGTTAGCATTGGATAAGCACTACTCTGAGCATTGAATTAGCTAACAGTACAAATTATGGGCAGGTGTTCCAGTGGGGCTCTGGGTTGAAAAAGTAAGGCCAGGTGGATTTACTTTTCCTTTTTAATTTCAAAACTCTTTTGGGTACCTGTGCCAAGAAGGCACGTGGCACTTGGGAAAGACAGATGGGTGCCTCTTTGTTCACTCATCCAGTGGCATGGCAGATCTGTTGTCATCCATCCTGGTTTGCCGTTGTCTTTATACACGTAACAGACCTAGCCCTTCTTAAAGAGAGTTCACTTTAGGTAAAAAGTTTCCAAAGACATGTCCTCATATCTATGTCAGAATGATTAACAAGTTTGGACCAAACACCCGGAGATCAGAGTTGCTGTTTCCTGGACTGTGAAATGAAGACACTGATCCCACCTGTTCTAGCTTCCTTTGTAGTCTTGTGAGGCGCTTTGAGATGCACATGTACAGCAGCTTTGAAAACATAAAAAGGTTCGTGAGATTTTAAAATAGCTTTCGTGGATGGTGCCTGTGGCTCAAGGAGTAGGATACTGTCCCCATATACAAGAGGTGTGGTAGGTTCAAATCCAGCCCCGGTCAAAAACTGCAAATAATAATAATAATAAATAAAATAGCTTTAGTGAAAAAAAAAATGTTCTATGGCTCAGTGCTGGTAGCACAGTGGTTACAGCGCTGGCCGCACAGTGGTTACAGCGCTGGCCATATACACCCAGGTAATGGGGTTCGAACCCAGCCCGGGCCAGCTAAACAATGACAGCTGCAACAAAAAATAGCCGGGCGTTGTGGCAGGCACCTGTAGTCCCAGCTGCTTGGGAGACTGAGGCAAGAAAATAGCTTAAGCCCAAGAGTTTGAGGTTGCTGCGAGCTCTGACGCCACAGCACTCTATCAAGGGCAACAGAGTGCCTGCCCCCCAAAAATTCTGTTTCAGTGCTAGAGAGATATAGGTTCAAAATTTAGCCTAACTAGCTACTAACTTTGTGATTTCTGGAAAATTCTTTTATCTAGTTCAGTCTCAAATTTTTGGATATAAAATGGTTATAAAACTTCGATTGTACAAAGTGTGGTGGGAGAATCAGAAATGTTGATGTTAGATATAAAGGATCGGGTGCACGTGTTTAACAAACGGTAGGTAACAGCAGCGTGAAGAGACTTGGTTGAGAGACAACCCTCCAAAGATGCTTCCTCTCTCAGGTAAACCTGTGAACTTGGGGCAAAAAAAGAGGTTGGTTTTAAGATTTGGGGAAAATGCCCATCTAGTTCAAGAGATTGGTATCTTGAAGTTTGTTATTTAAGTATTTCTGGAAGAAAAATTCCCAGAGTTAATACTTATTAAACTATTTGGGAGTACCAGTCCCTGCCAGACTTTATGATGGGGAGGATTTGCTGTGATTTTTATTATTTTATTTCAGAATATTACAGGAGTATACATATTTTGGTTATGTAATTTGCTTGTATACATTTTAAATCAAGTTTGTAAGTGTGCCCTTCACCCAGAATATGTGCACTGCACCAGTAAGCTATGAATTTACCTTACCTTTCCTCTTTCTTCCCATCTACTTAATTTCCTTTTGCTTTCACATATGTACTTGAGAGTTGACTGACTAGTTCCAGTTTCGTATTGAGTACATGTAGTGTTTGTTTTCCGTTCTTGCAATACTTCACTGAAGAGAGTTGTTTCTAATTCCGTCCAGGTTGTTATGAAAGATACTAAACCACCATCTTTTTATGGCTGAATGGTATTCCATGGTATACATGATATACCTTTACCACAATTTATTAATCCATTAATGTATTGGGTTGTTTCTACAGCTTTGCAATTGTGAATTATGCTGCTATAAACATTTAAGTACAAGTGTCTCTTTTATAAAAAGTCTTTTTTTCCTTTGGGTAAATACCTAGTAGAGGGATTGCTGGGTCAAAAGGTAGGTCTACTTTTAGTTCGTTAATGTATCACCATACTGCAATTTGCTGTGATTATCGTCTCATTCACATGCTCCTGTCAGAGGCCAGATGTACTTGCTAAAGGTCTTTGCATTGGTTTCCATGCAAGCACCCACTCTGGGCCACTGGAAACAACAGAATTGGTGGTTCTAAGGGTCATGTAAGGTGATGAAAGAAGGTTGTTCTGAGGAATGTGGGAATTGGTGGTGCCCTCATTATCAGAATAACAGAACAGCAAGTCTTATTTGCTCAAGACATGAGGGGGCAGCTGTTGGGTGTTTATGGCTTTACTATGAGCAATTAACATTTAAAATGTAGAGGGACTATAGTCTATATATTTTTTAAAGCCCTTATGATTCTTTCTCTGTCTTCCCAACCTCCAGCTCATACTTTTATTTTGGAAATGCCCTTTTAAAGCCCTCAATTTTCTTAAGCTTCTTTTCAGGCAGGCTAACCCTTTGGGAAGGTATTATTTTGAAAAAGAGATGGCTGCCTTCTTTCCCTAGAGTTTGTAGAGCTTGTGTGCTGAGATCCTTGCAGGTGACATTCCGAAGTACCCGGGAGTGTGATTTCACAGGCAGTCTCAGGCTGAAAGTGTCATGTGATGCTTTTCCACATGAGTCTCTTTGTGGGGAGTGTGTGTGCTCAGTGTCATGTGAGGAGGGAATATAACCGTGTCACAGATACGGCATTTCACTGAAAGCCTATTAGGAAGAGGGTGGGGTTAGTAGGGAGGAATTGAGTTGGCAGAAACTGCAGGCAGTGGGAGGAGAGAGGCTCTCAGCTGCAAGATGAGCAGTTCTGAGCAAAGAGCAGAGTCTGTAAGAGGCAATTGGGATGTCTCCGGTGCATGTTTTTGTTTTTATAACTTAAGATTGAAAGCATCATTAAGCCATGTTCAAGTGTGGACTGGAAGAACCCTTTCTAGGTGGGGTAAAGCAGTTCTGTGAGATGGTAGTCCAAGTCCATTTTAACAGATTTCATGATGGTCTAGTCTGAGTCAGGCCAGGGCTGTTGGCTCTCTTTGTGAGGACTTGACCTATGGTGAGTCAGTTATCTCTTCTCTATTTGAAGGCCATAGGACACAACTTTCACTTCCAGCCAGTCTATACTAGCAGTCCTTGGGGAATATGTGGATAGAAGTTCTGGGTAAAGGAGTTTCATGAACCAGCAGGAAAGACAGGTCAAAGGTCATCACTTAAAAACATAAGGCCATATGGAAAAAGCAATTGCTAAGAGTCAACAAACTGGATTTTAATGCCAACTGTGCCCCTTGCTATGGGACCTCTTTATGCAAGTAATTTTATCTCTTGGAGATCTATGGGAAAGAATACCCACTGTAAACCGTGAATACCAACTATAAATCCATAAGGTCAATAAGATGGTGAAGAGAAGAGCACTGAAGTCTTCAAAGGTGCCCTGTTCAATACAGTGGCCACTAGGCACATGTGGCCATTTAATTAAATTAATTGAAATTAAATAAGATATAAAATCTAGTTCCTCAGTCACACTAGCCACATTTGAAGTGCTCGATAGCTAATGGGTTATCCTACTGGACAGGATAGACATGGAATATTTGTATTAGCATAGAAAGTGCTATTGGATGGCCCTGCTTCAATGTGCAGTGTGATAAAGTGTGATATTAAGGATGAAAAGGATGGCGCATTTTAGGGGTGACAAACTATCATGGTTAAGCATCCTTGGAAAGAAATAGAACTCACTTGAGTTAGCTGACATAAAATAAGGGATTTATTTGGCTAATTCAGGTAAAAAGAATGGATCCCAATAGATGGGAGGGACAGCTGGGCTTCAAGAGGAATTACAACCAGTTTCTAGAAGATTATCAGGAACTAAAGAAGCCAGAAGCCACTCTTCCATTCTCACTGTTTTTTTCTTGTCTTCCTCTTCTTGAGGCCTCTTGGACTCTTCTCTCTGTTTCTCTAAATATCAACAGCCACTGCCACCTCCTCTTTCTTCTCTCTCCCACATTGGCTCTGCAGACCAGCTGTCCCATCTGCACTACACATGGTCCAAACAGGGTTCCACCAGATCTAGTTTTCATCACCTCTCACAGGTAATGCCCAAGAAAGAGTGGGTCCTGATTGCAAATTCTCAGGAGAGACATTCTTACTATCCAGTTTGGTGTAGTAGCCACCCACCTCCCATAAGTTATATCTGGGAGGAGAGAGAGAGTGGCCCCATGCTGACTCCATAGGGGTAGTGGGGGGGGGATTCTAAAATGAGTACATGTGGGATAGGGCCCTGTCATTGACCATCATAGAACCTTGGAGAGGTCCCCTGAGCCTGTGATCACACAGAGAAGATCCAGCAGAGATTTGACAAAAGCCAAAAAGAAAGATTGTGATGCCTTTTCTTCCTTAGGTATTGGCATGATTTACATCATCAGTACCAAGTCACAGTGAAGTGGCTTGACCTCATGTCCCTATACCTGGGTGGAAGTAGACACAGTAAGGAAACAGGTTCAAGCCTTTGTCATTTGTTAAATGCAGACTGGCACTCACCAGTTCCCCTTTCTCTTCTGCCTTTAGGAAGGAACATGAAGTTCCCTTGGAAATCATTCAAAAGGAAGGTGGAAGGGGCTGTCTAAAAGAGATTAGAAGCTGTAGAGTACAAGACTGGGGTCCGAGGGCTGGCAGTGGAAAACTCTGTTGGGCTGCGATTTCTCACTGGCAAGTTCCAGGTGCCTTTTTGCTTCCTGCAGAAGAGAGGAAGCAAAGGAGAAGACCATGTCCATAGCCCTGAAGCAGGTATTTAACAAGGACAAGACCTTCCGGCCTAAGAGGAAATTTGAACCCGGTACACAAAGGTTTGAGCTGCACAAACGGGCTCAGGCGTCCCTCAACTCGGGTGTGGACCTGAAGGCAGCAGTGCAGCTGCCCAGTGGGGAGGACCAGAATGACTGGGTGGCGGTGCACGTGGTGGACTTCTTCAACAGGATCAACCTCATCTACGGTACCATCTGTGAGTTCTGCACTGAGCGGACCTGCCCTGTGATGTCAGGGGGCCCCAAATATGAGTACCGGTGGCAGGATGACCTCAAGTATAAGAAGCCGACAGCATTGCCAGCTCCCCAGTACATGAACCTTCTTATGGATTGGATCGAGGTTCAGATCAACAATGAGGACATATTTCCAACATGTGTGGGTAAGTCCGTGACCAGTTCCTGTGTTTTTTTTTTTTTCCGCCAACTGCTTCCACTGCTGGAAAACATTCATGTCAATGTTTCCCTAAATTTGTCATGCATACACCTCTGGTTTCTTTCTCCATAGCTAAGAACCTCATTGAAATAAAAGAAAAATCACTTCTAGACCATTTGTATTTATTTTGTGGATCCCAGTGGTAAACATAGCACAGGCTGTGGAACACTGAGCTGGTGAACCATGAGGTTTGGTCATGTTGGCTTCCTCAGGACCAGATTCCAAACTTAACCTGGTAAAATTTTTCTTTTTGGCTAATTGACAAGTTAAAGTTATATTGACTCCCATGCAATGTATTCATCTTGGGATTAAGAAATCCCAGTGCTGTAAAGTCTCCATTTTTTTTTTAATGGCTGAATAATGTTCCATGGTATACGTGTACCACAGCTTGTTAATCCATTCCTGGGTTGAGTGGCATTGAAGCTATTTCCACATTTTGGCTATTATAAATTGAGCTGCGATAAACAGTCTAGTGCAAGTGTCCTTATGATAGAAGATTTTTTTTCCTTTTGGATAGATGCCTAGTAATGGGATTGTAGGATCAAACAGGAGGTCTAGCTTGAGTTCGTTGAGGGTTCTCCATATTTCCTTCCAAAAAGATTGTATTAGTTTGCAGACCCACCAGCAGTGTAAAAGTGTTCCTTTCTCTCCACATCCGGGCCAGCATGTGCAGTTTTGAGATTTTGTGATGTGGGCCATTCTCATTGGGATTAGATGATATCTCAGGGTGGTTTTGATTTGCATTTCTCTAGTAATTAAGTATGACAAGCATTTGTGTTAACCTGGATGGAAGTGGAACACATTATTCTTAGTAAAGCATCACAAGAATGGAGAACCATGAATCCTATGTATTCAATTTTGACATGAGGACAATTAATGACAATTAATGACATGGTGGGAGGTGGGGAAAGGAAAGAGCAAAGAGAAAGAGAAGGAGGGAGGGGGGTGGGGGAAAGGAAAAGCAGAGAGAGGGAAGGAGGAGGGGGTGAGGGTGGGCTCTCAGTGTGTGACACATCTTGTACCCTCAATGAGGCCCCAACAATAAAAAAAAAAAAAAGAAATCCCAGTGCGAGAATTTAAGTATTTGTTTTGGGATGAAAGAAACAGGGGGTTTAGACTCTGGAGGAAAAAGATTTGGCATTCTCCTCCCTCTCCTAGTCATAGGTTATTAATTCCAGGCTGTGCTGTTAACTCTGACCTTTGCATAGCTACTGGACCCAGAGGGACACTTGAAATTCAAGAAATGCAAATCATTCAGTTTGCTTTGTGCGAAAGACAGTGAAAAGCTTTAAGGAGAAGGACTGAAGGACCGAATCTTTTCTACCTCCTATATTTCTTTATGCTGCTGGTCGTTGGATTTCCCGTGCAGTGATAGGCTGAATTATAATTCAGTGTTTAATGCCCTAAGCTCAGTGGGATTGAGCAATCTCCTGCTCCCACTATTATATCTCCAGTGCTTACCACATAGCCCTAGAACCTTTGTAAATAGAGAATGTTTGTGGAATGATTGAACAAATACTCATGCCATTGGAAAGTACTGTCACAAAGCTCTGAGATGGCTGGAGCACCAAAAGATTATTTGAAACACACTGTTGAAATCACCTCTAGATATGGGGGAGGGGCGTTCCCATGTGGCCTATGGAAAGTTGAGAGAGAGTGTATGGAAGTAATTAAGTTTATACCAGAAAAAAAGTGTATAAATTAATAGGTGCAATATGTACATCTTGAAATATTCAGCGCACATAATGAAACGTCAGCATGCTGGTGTTGCCTTGGCTTGTCCAGCTCCCTCGTGCTCTCAGTCCTGCCCCTTGTTAACAGGAAAGAGGTGGGGTGTGTGGTAGGGCACGTCCCCTCAGTTCACGGTGTAGAAGGAAGAAGGCAGGTTTCAGAGGTTCCCCTGGGCATCTATTAAGTATCTGGGATTTCTTAGGTTCACGGCTTTTGCACTTTCATCAACTGTCTGCGGCTACATTTGGAGCTGGGAGGACTTGTTCTTTTCTAGAAGCCTTTCAAGCAACTGTCAATGCTCTGTACTAAAGATATGATAGCAATAAAGGAAAACAAATGTGAGCAGGGATACCTCCTCTCTGTCCTTCCCCTCAGGTCTGCTCCTGAATGCTTTGAACTCTGGGCACTCCTCTTCTGCCCTCTTTGCCTTGCATGGTGTGTTACTTGAGAGGGAGGAAGCTTCTGACTGTCAGCTTGGAAAACAGGACATCATAGATGGTTTTAGGCTTTGCTTGGAGGAGATCAATGGACGCCTTCATATTCACATGCCCGTGTGACACCTGGTTAGAATTCTGTTTCAGTTCTACCCATCCTGTGCTCCCTAGCGCTCTATTATTTTGAGAGCACTTAATGAAGTTCTGTGGGGTTTTTTTCACCCATGGAAAAATAAGTTTAAGAAATGCCAAGTGAAATTGACTTCTTTACTGTAGGACTTTTAATATGCCAGTGTACATTGTGAATTTTCAGGAAAAGAATAGTATGTGGTGTTTTCTAACTTGACCCTGGTACTTTTTTCTTTTTTTTATGGAACACCATTAGTATCATTTAAATTGTAGTTGTCCAATTTTTGTTTATCAGAATTACTTAGGCTTCTGGTTCAAAATGTAATTCCTGATTGTCTCCCTTAACAACTAAATGAGTATCTCTTGGGGATGCCCAAGAATCTGCACTTTTTTTTTTTTTTTAACTATTATCACCATTAATCACTTGAATTTATCACTCCCATCTATACAAAGTTTTGTATCCTTGGGATACAGTTTTGTATCCCAAGGATACAAAACTGAAATTTTGTATCCTTAGACCAAGATCTCTTGAGCCCCATCCCCCTCTCCCAGTCCATAGTAGCTACCAATCTACTCTTTACTTCTATGAAATCACCTTTTTGGATTCCATATATAAGGGAGATCATGCAGTATTTGTCTTTCTGTGCCAAGCTTATTTTGCTTAACATAATGCCTTCCAGGTTAAGCAATGCTCATCCATGTTTTTGCAAATAACAGAATTTGATTCTTTTTTTTAAGACTAAATAGTATTTCATTGTGTATATATACCACATTTTCTATATCCATTCATGTACTTGTTGGCCATTTGTATGTCTTCTTTTGAGAAATGTCAATTTAGATCTTTTGCCCATTTTTTAATTGGGTTGTTTTCTTATTATTGAGTTGTTTGAGTTACTCATGAATCTGCACTTTTAATAAGCACCCAATGCTATCTAGTTCATTGTAACCACCCAGAATGCTTTTCATTCTTCCAGAAATGAACTGCTTCTTGCCTCTCTGGTTTTATCCGTGTGGTGCTCTCCTTCTGTAATCATCCACTTCTTTGTCTAGAGTTCTCATATATTCTTTGAGGTCCAGCTCAGATACTATATTTTACACCCATTACAATATAAACTCCTTAAGTTCTGTACTATGTCTAATTCATATAAGTATTCCTCCCGCCCTAAGTTTAGTCATGGTGCTTTTTAAGTTGTTAGACGGATGAATGGAAAAATTATCTTTATAAAGTTCCAACATGTGTATGGCACTGATGACCAAAGCAAAGTTAAATAAATGTCTCCAGATCCTTTTGTCTTCCTGGATATTTCCTGCAGCTTGCTTCCACAAGATTTTATTTTCTCTATTTAACTTTTCCAAGGAAGAATGGTAGAGGTCAGTAAAACCATCACCATCCACCTTCACTGTGAGGGTCTTCCTCAGCCTCCTGCTCACCTACATAATTGGCCCTCAGATGTTATCATTGTGGTCTTTTGGAAGAACCTATTTTTAGGAGCCACTAGCTCTGTTACACTCCATTTCTTCCTCTTCTTCCTCCTCCTGACTCCAGCCTACTTTCCTTCTTTTTGATCTTTCTGCTGTTATGAGTCACTATCATGGAAATGATCAAGATGTCTGTCAGGATAAAGCAAAAGAAGAATTCTAGGGAAATGGCAGACCCTGGGTGGATGAGAAATGGGGAGTTCTGCTTAGAATTACAACTTTGAATCCTGGGTGTATTTCTGTGTTCCTGCCTAGGAATTGGGAGAGGTTCAAACTTCACCTCCTCCCCACTGTGATTTAAGGAAATAGAACCGGAAAATACCGACAGATGTGAAGGCTTCATCCTTAGTTAAGTATTAAAGGATATAAACAGCTGTTGATCTCTACCATTGAAATGTTGAGGAAAGAAAAGCTTTCATCTATTCCTAGATTTGGGTTTTAACTAGGCGACTCATGCTATTTCAGAAGTAGAGCTTTCTCATTTGGGAGAATACCAAACAGATGTGGATCCCTTCACTTTCCCTTGAACCCCTCTGGCTTCCTTTGTTAAAAACCCAACAGATGTCCTTGCTAAAGACCTTAAAACAGCAGTAACTTCAGAAGCAAGAGCCACCTCTTCTTCAATTATATCTCTTTAACCATTTTTAGAGATAACTACCAAGACAGAAAAATAGAAAGCCATGGACTTAAAAAAAATTGTATTGCCAGTCTAATTACAATAATTTTTATGTTCTAGCCCCCAGCTTTCCCTGTTTTTCTGTTATATAATGAGATTTAATGTTTTAGATCTGATACTCAGAAAAAAAATGAGTAGAAAACTTAGAGCTCCTCCAACTCATGTATTTTTAAAAAGCCTCTAAAAAGGAGGAATAAGAACATTTATAAAAAGTGACGTGAATCTTACCTACCTCTGAAACAAATGTCAGGGCAGGAAAGATTAAGGAAAGCCAGGGAGGGACGTGAGGGGGGAAATTCACATGTATTGAGTCTCTAAATGCCAGGCACCGTACCTGCCACTGTTCATCTTTCTTAAGTCTTACAACTCAATAGAGCAAAAGTGAAGTTAACATTTCATTTTACCAGTGAGGAGCCTGACATTTAAACAAGCTAAGGGGCTCTCCTTAGGTTGTATAGCTAAGAGCAATTTAGGAGTTAGAGTTTGAGCTCAAGAGTATCTGACCGAAAATCTATGCCCTTGTCACGTGCCACCATTCATAGCATGTTCCATTATTTCACAGGTTTTCCTTCACATGGTTAAAGGCTTTCCAATGAATGGTTTTTAGAAGGTTGTTTAGGATGGGAGAAATTTTATAAAAGCTGAATTTTTTATTTTTGCTAGAACTTTTAAATAAATTATTCTTTTTAAAAAAATTTTTGATTCTTTTAACAAATCATCCTGGAATGCTTGGGGAGAGTGTACAGGTACTTTAACCATTCCTATGTTCCATTCTAAAATTGGGTAGAGGATGACTTAGCATCATGAAAACCCTTTGCTGGCCTATGGCTACCTGTTAGTGTCATTCATTCATTCATCACCAAGTGTTTGCCAAGTACCTATTTTAGGTGCTGAGAGAGAAAAGCAGACAGAGGTCCTGACCTTGAGCAGTTTACTAATGTCCAGAATGTCTAGTTGCTCTAAATTGCTCTACACATTTTTCTAAAATGAATAGTTTGTTCAGTGGTCAAGCATGTTGAAATTATTGCATCCCTTTGACATCTTTACTCATGAGACTATAGCCAGTTTCTTCTTTTTTTTTTTTTTTTTGAGACGGAGCCTCAAGCTATCCCCCTGGGTAGAGTGCCATGGCATCACAGCTCATAGCAACCTCCAACTCCTGGGCTCAAGCGAGTCTCCTGCCTCTGCCTCCCAAGTAGCTGGGA
>CAUYQV010020030.1:0-12010 GCA_963574575.1 Galagoides demidoff | reverse complement strand
GCCTCCCAAGTAGCTGGGACCACAGGCGCCCGCCACAACGCCCGGCCATTTTTTGGTTGCAGCCATCATTGTTGTTTGGTGGGCCCAGGCTGGGGATTTGAACCCGCCACCTTAGGTGTACGTGGCTGGCGCCTTAGCCGATCGAGCCACAGGTGCCGAGCCCAGGAGTAAATTTCTAATGGTCTGGAATCATTTGAGTTTACTTAGGGCAGAGTCTTCATTTCCAACAATCCCTGTAGAACTGTATATTTCTGCATTTAAACAGAGTACTTGAAACAAGTAATAGTAGCACAATGTAGCCAGGCATTGTGGTGGGCGCCTGTGGTCCCAGCTACTCAGGAGGCTGAGGCAAGAGAATCACCCAAGCCGAAGAGCTGGAGGTTGCTGTGAGCTGTGACACCATAGCCCTCTACTGCCAGCAACAAAGTGAGAATCTGTCTCTTAAAATAAAAAATACAGAATAAAATATTCTATATGTTAAGTATGTTAACCTAATTACAGATTACATAGTAGAAAGATTTTAAATTAATATTATTCAAATGGGCAGCTCCTGTGGCTCAGTGAGTAAGATGTCGGCCCTATATACTGAGGGTGGTAGGTTCAAACCTGACCCTAGCCAAACTGTAACAACAACAACAACAAAAATAGCCGGACATTGTGGCAGGTGCCTGTAGTCCCAGCTACTCAGGAGGCTGAGGCAAGAGAGTCGCCTAAGCCCAAGAGCTGGAGGTTGCTGTGAGCTGTGACGCCAAGGCATTCTACCAAGGGTGACAAAGTGAAACGGTCTCTAAATAAATAAATAAATAAATAATCGAAATGGCCAACTAGATGAACTTTTAGTGAAAATCAGGAAAGGTAACTCCATAATATCAATAAGTGAAATTATTTCAATGTGTGTGAATTTGCTTGACTTGGCAGTTTTAAAATGTAGATTATAAACTTCATGTCTTAAAAAAATAGTAGCACAATGATTGTATAGATAAAAAAACAACTTCAATTATTTTATTGTTGTTTTATATGTCCACTGACTTAATTTATATTTAAAATTTAAAATAGTCATATAAAGCATGAACTGCCAGGTGTAATCTTTTATATGTAAAATTTTGTATGTAGTATTTGAGTTTTATTTTACTAACATAATAATATTTAAAAAGTATTTTCAATGCATTTTTATTATTGTATTATTATTATTCATTTTGTTTCCTGATTTTTTTTTTTTTGAGACAAAGCCTCAAGCTGTCCCCCTGGGTAGAGTGCCATAGCATCAAAGCTCACAGCAACCTCCAACTCCTGGCCTCTGCCTCCCAAGTAGCTGGGACCACAGGTGCCTGCCACAATGCCTGGCTATTTTTTGGTTGTAGCCACCATTGTTGTTTGGTGGGCCCAGGCTGGATTTGAACCCACCACCTTGGGTGTATGTGGCTGGTGCCTTAGCCACTTGAGCCACAGGCGCCGAGCCTTGTTTCCTGATTTTTACTGCAAAAATTTCTTTGTATAGAAGAAGAGATTGTTGAAAAATGAGTCCCTCTAGGGAAATGCAACTGCTGAGACACCTGGCAGCTTCTGTTGGATCAAAGACATGAGGGACCTACCAGTGTCATCAGCATGCATAGTCCCCCAACAGTGGATCCACTGGTCACACTGACTGATCCTCAGCCTGTGCCCCAAGCACCTGCCAATCACAAGTCAGACAAGAGATATGTAGAATATAGAGAGGATATGGTGCAACCTAAGGAAATGAAGGAGACAATCAGGGAATGTAAAGAGGCAGTAGGAAGCATCAAAAATAGGTTAGATCATGCAGAAGAAAGAACTTTGGAGATAGAGGATAAAGTTTTCAAGTTAACTCAGGTAGTTACAGAGGCAGAAAAGAAGAGAGAGAAAGCAGAACAGATGCTTACAGAACTACAAAACTCCATGAAGCATTCAAACATATGAATAATAAGGATTTGTGAAGGGGAAGAAGATTGTCCCAAAGGAATAGAAGCCCCACTGGAGAATATAAACAAAAACTTCCCAAGTTTGACTAAAGACCCCACGACACACTCTTTTCAGATAGATATCAAACGCCGCACTCTTTTCAGATGGCCATCTCAACTTAAACAGAGCTTCTCCAAGACACATTGTAATGAATCTGTCCAAAGTCCAGATGAAAGAAAAAATTCTGCAAACAGCCAGAAGTAGACCCCCAACTGACCCACAGAGGAAGAGCCATTACAATGAAAGCACACTTTTCAACTGAAACCTTCCAAGTCAGAAGAGTAAGGTCATCCACCTTCAACATTCTTAAACAAAACAATTTTCAGCACAGAGTCCTGTATCCTGCTAAACTATAGCCTTGAAAATTGGTAGAAAAATCAAATCTTTTGTGGATATACAAGCACTGAGGAAATTCACTACAGCAAGGCCAGATCTACAGAAAATAGACTATTCTCAGCGCTGACCACCACGATGGACCACCAGCAAAGCAAACACCCAGAAGTTAAATGTCAAAATTTAGCTTCTAAAATGGTGCAAAGGATAAAACTGCACAACAGTCCTTCACAAAATAAGATGACTAGAACTCCACCATACATATCAATTCTCCGAATAAATGTTCATGGACTGAATTCACCACTGATGTAATGAGACTCAGGCTAGCTGGTTGGATAAAAAAGCACAAGTCATTCATATGCCGTCTCCAGGAGACACACCTTGCCTTTAAGGACAAATCAAGACTCAGAGTTAAGGGATGGAAAACAATATTTCAAGCAAATGGAAATCAGAAGAAAGGAGGGTTTGTAATCTTATTTTCAGATAGAAGTGGATTTAAAGCAACTAAAGTTAAGAAAGCCCAAGATGGACACTTTATATTGGTCAAAGGAAAAATACAAAAAAAAGACACTTCAATTTTAAATCTTTATGCACACAACTTAAGTGCTCCCTGATTTATGAAACAGACTTTGATGAGTCTAAGCAATATGATATCCTGTAACACCATAATAGTCAGAGATTTTAACACCCCTCTGACAGAACTGGACAGATTGGCTAAACAGAAACTAGACAAAGATACAAAGGACTTAAATGTGACCCTAGAACAAATGGGATTAATAGACATATTCAGAACACACATCCCAAAGCTAAGGAATATACATTTCTCTCGTCAGCCCATGGTACATGCTCGGAAATCAACCACATTCTAGGATACAAATCAAACCTCAGCACAATTAAAAGAACAGAAATTTTCCTTGTATCTTCTCAGACCACAAGGCAACTGATACTTTGTGCATTCATATATCATTACAAACGTGAAGACATTTGTGAAATTTTATGAGATCACATCATGGTACCGTCTAGCCCAGTAGTAGGAAAAATCCTTGTAAGTCAGTGTAGCAGGTATCCCCCACCCTTGCTATGAGATCACCTTTGATTTTTTTTAATATGTATTATTTTTGTATAAAGTTGCCTCCATCCTAAGTGGTCTAGGCTCCTTCTACCTATTTTTTTTTTTTAATTTGTATTTTAGGACAGTAAAATAAGCTGTTTTCAAATTATAGGTCTCATTTTTGTGTTGAATAATACTGCTTTCTTTTTTAGACAGTAGATATTTCTGCTCTTGAACATTTTTCTTGACTTTAGTTTTTGCCTTTAAACAATTGTCAGGGTTAATTTATTCCATTTGTTTTTTATATTTATCAATTGATTGATCGATTGATTTTTTTCTGTCACCCTGGGTAGAGTGTCATGGTGTCCATAGTTCACAGAAACCTCAAACTCCTGGATTTAAGCAATCCACCTGCCTCAGCCTCAAGTACCTGGGCCTACAGATGCCTGCCAGGATGCCTGGTTAATTTTTCTATTTTTAGTAGATATGGGGTGTCTTGCTCAGGCTGGTCTAGAACTCCTGATCTCAAGCAATCTACCTACGCTGGCCTTCCAGAGTGCTAGGTTTATAGGTGTGAGCCACCAAGCTTGGCTAATTTATTCCATTTAGAATATCCTATAGCTGTAATACTTAAAAGAGATTGCATCTGTCCAGACCATTGTACCCCTTCCATATATAGACAGTAATTAACATCAGTAGTTAATAGTAATTAACAGCATGTATATATTGCACTTTTAGAAAAAACAAACCAATAAACTATTTTTTATTTTTCTCAAGATTTAAATGAACACATAGCTGTTCATTTATTCCATATACCAGTTTCTTAAAGAACACAAAATATTTGTTGACCACCCAGCAAAACAATCTAAGAGCCAATTAAACTACAAAATAGTCAGAAAGTTATTTATTTCTAATGTGATTATATTTTCCAGAGCAGATCTAAACTGCTGCTAGTGTAAAGAGTGTGTATAGCTTGAGGGAACAGCATAAAAGTTTACTTAAATAATTTTTACTATGGATTTTTCCTCCTACTAACTGTGTGGTTTTTGCCACTTGATTCTTTTTGTTTATATTTACAGAAAGTCAGAATCTTTGGATATTTAGGAAATTAAGGTCACATAGTGCTTTGTGCCCCTTCCGACAATACATTGCATCATTGTTCACTTCAGCAGCAGATTTGGTGGTGATAGGGGTATGTAAGGTAGAAGGATGCAGAAGGTAATTTTAAAGATGATTTATCTAAATTACTTTTTCCAGTCTGACAAGGTGAATTAGAACTGATTTGATGAAAATATTTATGAACTGCATAAAAAACATTTAAAGCTGTTGCTGGAGAAGAGGGAAGCATATATAAATTCATTTAAATTGTGTTCTACTTTTTTTTTGAACATTTATAATATTTATTAAGCAACGATATCATCTCTGTACAGAAATATTTCAAGTCTGAAGATAAATAGGGCTTTTTTTCCAAAGTCTCAAAAAATTGACAACTAATATTTATAAATAAAAATAGACGATAATTTCAAAAAACAGAACATGCCAAATCTTACAGACAACAAGAAAAGAAGAAATACTTCAAATTCATTCTACTTCATCTGGATACACCTGATATTAAAATTGGAAAAAATATATTAATATAAAGGAAAGTTACAAACATATTTCACTTATAAATGAGGATGAAATAACCTAAACAACATATTAATGAGTTGAATTAAAAATTATTGTTCAAATAATGTACTTTGGTCAAAATTAAATCCAATTTATGTGAGAATTAGTTGCTATTTTCTTTTCTTTCTTTTTTTTTCTTTTCCTTTCCCTTACCCCCTCCCTCTTTCTCTCTCTGTCTGATCTCCCCTTTCCCCATACCCCACCATATCATTAATTGTCCTCATATCAAAGTTGACTACATAGGATTCATGCTTCTCTATTCCCGTGATGCTTCACTAAGAATAATGTGTTCCACCTCCATCCAGGTTAATACAAATGCTGCAAAATCTCCATTTTTTTTTTAATGGCTGAAGAATAATGTTCCATGGTATACATATACCACAGCTTGCCAATCCATTCCTGGGTTGAGGGGCATTTAGGCTGTTTCCACATTTTGGCAATTATAAATTAAGCTGCAATAAACAGTCTAGTACAAGTGTCTTCATAATAAAAGGTTTTTTTTCCTCTCTGGATAGATGCCCAGTAATGGGACTGCAGGATCAAACAGAAGTTCTAGGTTGAGTTCTTTGAAGTTTCTCCATACTTCCTTCCAGAAAGGTTGTATTAGTTTGCAGTCCCACCAGCAGTGTAAAAGTGTTCCTTTCTCTCCATACCCGTGCCAGCATTTGCAGTTTTGAGATTTTATGATGTGAGCCATTCTTGCAGGGGTTAGATGATATCTCAGGGTGGTTTTAATTTGCATTTCTCTAATAATTAGGGATGATGAGCATTTTTAAATATGTTTGCTAGCCATTCATCTGTCTTCTTTAGAGTAGGTTCTGTTCATCTCTCTTCTCCATTGATGTATAGGATTGTTGGCTTTTTTCATGTGGATTAATTTAAGTTCTCTATAGATCCTAGTTATTAAGCTTTTGTCTGATTCAAAGTATGTGAATATTCTTTCCCATTGGGCAGGTTGTCTATTTGCATTGGTTGTTGTCTCCTAAGCTGTACAGAAGCTTTTCATTTTAATTAAATCCCATTTGTTTATTTTTGTTGTTGTTGCAATTGTGTTTTACTTTTTAGTGTTATGAATTTATGGCAAATAATGTAGTTTGTGGCTTTTTAATTTCTTTCTAAAAATATTTGAAACATAATTTTTTATGTTAGAAATCCTATACTTGAAAGAAAACTCATTTATCAAGGGCTTTATGACATAAAGTCAAAAATAAACATGGAACACGTAAAAACATTTGTGTGTTTTGTCTAAATAGCTTGCTACCAATTATTTTTTTCTTTAACCTTATGGAAGTTCTTTCCTATGTTAGTGTCTCCTTTCATTTTTGTTAAAATGCCATTACTTTCAAAAATCAGATAATGCGTTGCGTAGGGGTTAGTTAATTGTGCTAACATTTTTCAAAGTTTTATATGATTTAAATATTAAAAGAAATGTTAGTAGTACTATTTTGATTAGTTTGAGTGTTTTCAGATCTTGAAATGAATCTTTAACTGATACCAAAAAAAAGGAAATAATCCATTCTAAATGGGCAGATATAAGGTAAACCAAGAATAACAAAATGTTCATGATGGAATCTAGGTGTGTGTATATGTATTTACACTAAAAATTTATTTTTCACTATGTTTGAAATTTTTATTGATAAAATGTTGGTGGGGGAATGGCCATCTTTGGGAGTCAAATACACTAGATAAGCCACTGGGTTTGACAGTTGATGGCAATTAAAACTAGGGGATAAGCTAGACAAGCTTGCAAGAAGCTTAGTGAATGTGCATGGATTGGTCTTCTTGTTGCTTTTACTGGTATGGACATTCTGGTATGAAGTCTCTTTAATCCCAGAACACGCAATCAAAGACCATCACAGTGGCCATATATATGTCAGTGTTTCCTATCGTAAGCAGCTTGAAAGACAGGAGAGGAATTTCTCTTTCTTTCCCAGGAGCAAAGGCCTTTGTGCTGAGGTATGCAGGCTAAGTAAGTGTCTGTGAGCTGGCCAGGGAGCAGATGGTGTGCAATGACCTGGATCAAAAGAGCAATATCTGTCCACTGGTTTTAGCAGTGATCAGTGGAAGCACATACATAACTAACACCTGAATTCAACACACGGAAACACTGTGAATGTTTCACCCTTCCATGCCAGCGCTGACACCAGGCCATCAGGAAGACCTAGAAGTAGGTCCAAGTTATCCATCTAATACGAAGATTTTCCTGGCATAGAAGCCACTTAGCAGTGGGAGGTGACGCCTTCATCTTTGCCTAATCAAAGGAGAGGCTAGCTCTTCAGCACCTGGAATGTGCATGTCTGCTACTTAGAGCCCACTTGTCTCTGTTACGATAAATAACCACGTGCAAAATTTCCATCTGATCACTGCTCTCCACCAAGCCCTCTGCAGAGGAGTAAATCCTGAGACATCCCAAGGCTGCACAGATTGCTGGGCAGGCAGCCAGCCATTTAACACTGTCATGCTTAGTGCCCTATAATAAACTAGCATGACAGTGATCCTGGCTTCCGTTTCCCTGCTGACTCACAGGGAGCACGATCCTAATCTTTTGGGTCGCAGCATATGGATCATTTTAAAAAGTGAAATTACAGTGTGGATTGCTGTAATACCCCCTTGACTCACTTTCCTCCTCTAGGCTCTCCCCTCATACTAAACTGACCCATGAGCACATCACTGCTAAATAAATCTTCCTGAAAAGACTCTAACATCGTCATTTCCATCCTTGACAAACAGCAGCCGTTCTGTTCAGTCCCCCTACCCTGGTGTTCAAGGTCTTTCTCAGTATGGCAGCAGACTGCCTTCCTGACTGTGACTTCCTGGCACATACACTAACCCTGCATTGTCAATTATACATTTTCAGTCTTTAGGCCTCCATGTATCTATTTGTCCATTTACTCAACGTTTGTTATATGCCTACTACGTGACAGATAAGAAATATTTTTTTAAACAAACAAAATATTTCACTGCCCTAAAAAAGCTCTCAATGGAAGGGGAAGACATGGACACAGCTGATTACAGTATTATGCAATAAATACTACCACAGAGATGTAAACAAATGCCCTAGAACTGCAGAGGAGGCTGATATTAACAGCCCTCTCTCAGAATCTCACACCATTCAAACCCTCACCACCTCCTCACCCTGCTTGTAGCTTTCCTGCATGCTTTTGCACCCCAGCCTACAACACTTGCTTTTTCCTCCTTCCTGCAAACCTTTATGGTACAAAGCAGTGCTTGAGACTAAAAAAATGCTGGGATAACTCACCAAGCACTGCTTCGTAGCGTCTCTCACATTCTCTTCTTGGCCATTTAGCTTGTCTTTGTATATCCTATCTCCAACTGGACTCTAATCTGTTTGAAGACAAGATCCTTGTATTATCCCATTCCGTGTATCAAGAATAGCCTGGACAGGGGTCCTGGAATGATATAGCCCCTTTCAGGAATTAGCTGGGTCTGGGATTTGGTTTCATCTGATTTACAAGCTAACAAGTTAGTCTGTTACTATTTCATAAATCGTAGCTGGAAACATGATATTTGTGGCCCAGCAAGCAGCATGAATATGGGTGGGTTCCCTTTTGCACTTACGTCTCCTGGTCCAGATGGACGCCTCGCATGCAGTGGGTGTACATCACAGTTGAAGAATGCCATTACTTTTAGAGAAAACAATAAGTAAACCTCCTCATTGTCTGAGATGGAGATATCACCTCTTCCTTAAGGTTAATATCAGGAGACACTACCCTGAAAAGTGGCCACGATAGAGAGCACTCAAGTCCTCGAATTCTTGGCATATACCATGTTATTAGTTTCCATGGGTTGCCACAAACTGGAGGGATTTAAAACAGCAGAAGTTTATTGTCTCATTGTTCTAGAGGTTAGAAGCCCAACAACAAGGGTTGGCAGGGCCATATGGCCCTGAAACCTGTGAGGTAGAATCCTTCTTTGCATCTTCCTAGCTCGTGGTGGTTTGCCTGCAGGCCTTAGTGCTCCCTGAAGCTTCAGCACTCTGTCTCTGCCTCTGCCTCCATCACCACCCGGCATTTTCCCCTTGCAGGGCTCTGGGTCTCTTCTCTAATAAGGAGGCAGCCATGTTGGATTAGGGACCCACCTTACTCCAGCGTGATGTCATCTATACCATTTATATTTGGAAAGACTCCCATATCAAAATAAGGACTTCAACATATCTTCTGTGGGAGACATAATTAAATCCATAACACCCAGGAAGGCCTGTAGGGGTCTGATAGACTGACAGACCCTTGAAAAATTATCTCCCTCAATAGAATAAACTTGCTTCTAATAGTTCACTCTGAAAACAATCCTAGACCCTGGTCATATTCCGGGATAGCTGCAGGTGGTACTTTTATGATTTTACCCACCTGTTACCCTGAAACCCCACCTACTCTTCTGACTCTTCTTGTGTGATGGGGAGGAGGGAGGATGACACAGTATGACTCAGCCACGGGCTGGGAGGATCCATGACTACATCATATACAGTCAGGCATGTGAATCTCAAGGGGTGAATGCTCAGACAAGATTGTCCTGTTATTAAACTGGACCAGTAATAGGAAAATGGGGTAGAGACAGATAGCTAATGTGTCATTTCTTTCTGTTTGAATGGACCAATTAAAAAGATCTCTTTTCCCTTTTTAATTGCCTGGGGTAAGTGCTCAATGCAGTGTAAGCAAGTGGCTGGGCCAGGGGATGCTCTGGTGATCTAGTCCAGAAGCCATTCTACTTCACATACATCCCCAGACAAACCCTAAGAGGCCCCGATTGGCCCAAGGTGGAAACTAGCTCTCTCACTGAAAGTTGTCGTGGTACTGGGCCAGCGTAGCATCTGGCTCACAGCGGGAGCTGAAACTGATTTATGTTTGATGAAGGAATGAATCTGCTGTACTAAAAAATATCCACATTGGAAATTATGCGAAGGTCACAAGATTACAAAGAGATATATTTTTTAAAAGCAACTTTAAAAATCAGATTAATCAGAATGTCAGGATAAGCTTGGGGAAATGGTAGAACGTTGGAAAATGAGAACAATTATGATAGAAACAAATAATTCAAAATGAACTTGGCACCAGGAGTTATGGAGAAAAAAATAAACAAAAATGAGCAGAGGGAAAAACAAAGGAACAGGGACCATTAAGTAATTTAAAATGTGTGTGGTTTACATTGGCCTAGAGATCCTCTCATTTCTTAGCAGTTAAGAGTCAAGTCCCACCCTGCCCAGCAGAGATTCTCCACCAAAGTCATCTGGGTCACTTGTTCATTGTTCCCAGATTCTCCGATGTTTAACACCTTGGCATACCAGCTCTTCCATAGACTATGTGCAGAGTATGGAATCTGAAATAATACTACTCAATTGTTTGCTCCTCCCCAGTTAGAGACACCAATGGCCTTGATAAAATTTAATTGGGGCAAACAAGAGAAATGCCTGAGTATATGTTCTGGTAATTTCTATCAAAAGCTCAAGTGCTTGGCAGCTAAAATCCAAATAAAAATAATAGTGATGTAGTAAAATAGAAATTCTACCCTACCCCCACCAAACAATTATTTCAGAATTGAATGAGACCTTTCCTCTTAAAAATGGTTTTGGCTTTTCAACATTTCCTACACTAATGAGAAGTTATATAGTGCTGGAGCATTTGTGTTCGTTTTTTTCTAATTTGCAACCATAGGTTCAGTTTTGTTCTAGCCAACATGTCTATGTGTAGTTTGTGGAACATTAGCTACTAAATTGTTTCTTTATTTATTTCCACTGGCCTCTCTATTTGATTGGGCTTACTACAGGGCATCTGAGGTAGGTCTTTTTTTGCCAGAGGGTCTGTCCCAATGTTACTGATCTCATTTGAGATTCTAAAATACAGATGGTTAAGTGCCTGGGCCTACCAACAGAATTCAGGATCCTCCAGTGGAATTTTACAGCTTCCCCAAGGGGCTAAGTGCATCTGACTTCCCCAGGGTGTGTGCCAGCATCTTCTCACCTTCTCTTCAAGCATAAAGGGCATACGAGTGGATGTCTCTGCTAAGTGATCACTCAGTGCATCAAGTTGCTCCAACGGACCAGAAAGAGTTTTATCTTAAATGGTATTTTTGCACTTCTTTCATAAGTTAAATTTTACTAGAACTGCTTGATAGCATCTGCCCACAGTTAGTTACCTAAGCTGTCAAATTCCCTGATCAGTGAAACAGGCTTGCAGACTCGCTAATAAAATGCCTTGGTGTTTTAGCAA
Source organism: Galagoides demidoff (assembly GCA_963574575.1). Lineage (NCBI taxonomy): Eukaryota > Metazoa > Chordata > Mammalia > Primates > Galagidae > Galagoides > Galagoides demidoff. The sequence continues at coordinate 754 of CAUYQV010020030.1, read as the reverse complement.
ACCAGTGGAGGATGGAATTGAGAGGGCCAGACTAGCTCCATTTTGTTGAGACTAGCTCCATTTTGTTGTTTACTGCAACTGCACAAACCCCATTCCTAGCTGTTTACTGCATTTCCTAGCCTCTAGCCCGTAGGGCCGCACCCTGCAGCTCCCCCATTCCATTCCTGGTAACTCAGCTATAACTGTTGTTTATGACTCCTTGGGCAACAGAGCCATAAGTTAAAGTTCCCATTTCCTTACAAACTGAGTCACCTTACCACAATAAACAGGTAGTTTCTACTACCTTGAAATACAGGTAGTTCCTTCCTGCCACCGAATCAATCAAGCTGCCTCCACCTGATGGCCCCCCCCCCGCCCCCGGTTAAGAAAATCCCCCACCCCTCACCTGTACCCCTAGTGAAATCATCAACCACCAATCATGAATGTAGCTTTACTAGTGAAATCACTAACCACCAATAAAAAGTGTACTCGTACCCTTCTTCCCTTTTTTGCTTTCTGTACCCCATAAAACCCCCCTTCACCCTGGGTTCAAGGCTCTGCCTTGGTGTGTGCACCAGGAGAGTCCAAACCGGGTTTGAATAAACCTCACCTCTTGCCTTTACATCGGAGTGCATCTCAGATTTGTCTCGGAGTTGTCGGTTGGAGTCAATTGAGAGAATTTTTCGGGCATGACAATATCATGGATGTATCTCTAAATCAATGTTTATTTTGTTGTTTTGTCATTTGATGGCTATAAAGTTTTAAAATAGTTTAT